>NW_026504948.1:0-19060 GCF_026875155.1 Cherax quadricarinatus
TGGGATCATATACGGGTCTAACCCTCAGTGAGGGGTATACGCTCTAAACCCCCAGTGTGTCATATACGCGTCTAAACCCCCCAGTGGTATCAAACTGCGCCCAAACCCTCTTGAGTGATCATATACGCTCTAAACCCTCAGTGGGGGTAATAACGCCCCAAACCCCCTCAGGGTGATCATATTGGTCTCAACCTCAGTGGTGTATATACTGCGTCTCAACCTCGGGGTTTGTCTATATTTAAAATAACAAAAACGCCTTAAACCCCTCAGGGGTGTCATATACTGCGTCTCACCCCTCAGTGGTGATCATATACGCGTCTCACCCTCAGTGTGAGTCATATACTGCGTTTTAAACCCTCAGTGGTGATATTTTACGGCGTCTAAACCCCTCATGGAGTGATCATATACGCGTCTCAACCCTCAGTGAGTGATCATATACTCCCTCTCACCCCTCAGTGTGTGATCATTTTCTCCCTCTAAACCCTCAGTGGTGATCATTACTGCGCCCTCAACCCTCAGTTGAGTGATCATATACTCCCTCTCACCCTCAGTGAGTGTCATATACTGCGTCTCAACCCTCAGTGGTGATCTATACGCTCTCAAACCCTCAGTGAGTGTTTCATATACGCGTCTCAACCCTCAGTGTGTGATCATATACTGCCTCTCACCTCAGTGTGTGATCATATCCCTGCTCTCAACCCCTCATGTGTGTGATCATATACTGCGTCTAAACCCCTCAGTGAGTGATCTTTATACGGCTCTCACCTCTCAGTGTGTGATCATTATACTGCCTTCTCAACCCTCAGTGTGTGATCATATACTGCCTCTCCCCCCTCAGTGGTGGTTTCATATACTGCGCCCTCCCCCTCAGGGTGATCATATACTGCTCTCAACCCTCAGTGTGTGATCATTACTGCTCTCAACGCTCAGTGTAGTGATCATATACTCCCCGTTAAAACCCTCAGTGTGTGATCATATACTGCCTCTCACCTCTCAGTGGTGATCATATACTCCCTCTCACCTCAGTGGGGTGATCATATACTCCCTCTAAACCCCTCAGTGGTGTCATAACTGCTCTCACCTCTCATTGTGTGATCATGACTACGCCCTCTCTACTCTATGAGTGATCATTTTACTGCCTCTCACCCCTCAGAATTAATCATATACTGACTCCCCCATCCTATACTACCTAAACTTTTTCTTCAGTGAATGGTGGTATAGTGCCTCTCACTTCTCAGTGAATCATTACATACTTCTCTTCCCTGGGTTTGTTTGATCATATGCTGCCTCTCACCCTTCAGTTTGTGTTTTTTAGTGTTCTTTTAAGATCAGTGAGTGATATATCTTCCTCTAAATTCCCCTCAGTGTTGATCTTAACTGTACTTTCTTTCAGTGTGTGATCAAAAGGTGCTTTCTCAATCTTCTGTTTATATATTATGCTGTTTCTTTCTCACCCTTAGCGTGTGATCATATGCTGCCTCTCACCCCTCAGTGTCCTCTGAACATGTACTGCATCTGCACTATCTGTGTGTGTCCCTGTGTCCCTGTGTGTGGTATGTGTGTCTGATGTGTGTATGTAATGTGCGTGTCCGTGTATCTGATCGATTGCTTCCGCATCACTTCTAAGACAATAATCATATCCCCCTCCTCATGTTTTTATAACTAGTACCCGAGAGAGAGTGAGAAGAGAGAGAGAGAGAGAGAGAGAGAGAGCGAGAGAGAGAGAGAGAGAGAAGAGAGAGAGAGAGAGAGTAGAAGATTTACAGTTACGTACTTGTTTCTCAGCAACACAGACTATGTATTCCGGTGTCGTATGTTTAGAAAAAAAAAAAAAAAAAAAAAAAAACATGTTTTATTAGATCTATTTTAATTAATTTCTAAGTACAGTACTAATTAAACCAAAGTTCTTCAGGTTGAAAGTTTAAGACACATGTGGCTACTTCTGGATATCTATTATTGTAGATATTTCGCCATCCAGGGACTTTTATCGATATAGATTAAAGACATAATCTAAAGACAAAAGAACAATATACCAAAAGAATAGGTAATCAGCCCTGAGTCTTGGAGTTAGTGTTCACAGCATCGTGGTGGTGAAGAATCTAGAGCCAAAGCAAGGAGGCTGGCGGTTATTGTTAGTGCGTCAGGTGGATAGGGACGTGTTAAGCAGACTAGGGCAATAGTCACTGGTAGGGCGGGATTCCCCAGTGGAAGTAGGTCCTACCCAAAGGGGAATGGTAGTTGTATTATTACATCGCACGATGCTGTGAACACTAACTCCTAAGGGGGGCTGAGGGACCTGATTACCGTCATCTTTTGTAAATAGTTCTACTGTCCTTCTAATTATGTCCTAGAATCCTGTATTGAAAAGCCACTGGATGGCGAAACGTCTACAAGAAGATAACCAGAAGTTGCACATATTTCTTATAACTTTTCATATTGTTCGGTATTTTAATACCTATCCTGCACAAACTTTAGGTGCACTGCAAGCGGCTGTTATAAGACACATGTTCAGTAATTAATATTTTTATCTCGGGAAAAAAAAAAGGGTTTGTTTTTTTTGGCCATCGCATAGTTCGTTATTAACTGAAGTATGGAACCGAAATACAATTCAGTTTCGTGGGACTGATTCACCTCAACTTACTCCTAGGAGGCGAAGGGAATTGTCACCTCATATACATATTTTCCATTACTTCTGCTTAACAGAATGAAACAAGTCGTTATTAAACGCTATTTTTTTTCAACATGATCGGCGTATCCCACCGATGGAGGGTCCACCAAAACGAAAGTAAAGTTTATGCTTTTAAATTTATTAATGTAATACATGGAGAAGGGATTGACTAACCCCTTGCATCAACATATTAGTCGCATATTACTCATACACAATTACAGAGGAAAATCCTTGTCCATATTTTCCCCGTGGGAGATCAAAGAAAATAAAGAAGAACAAAAACTAATTAAAAATAGAAAGAAAAACTCAAAAGTATATACAATATGACGAGTGTAGGGTTAGAGTAGTCTCTGCCCCCCTAGACTATCCTCCGTGTGCGACTCCTTTGCTTTCCCCAACTTCATGACTTTGCATTGGAGGTGTTTTGAACTCCAAAGGTATCTGGACAGGTGTAGGCCATTCACAAATACCTGGAGCAGACCGTACTAGGACTGTACCTCCCGTGGAACCCCACGTCGTCGCAGGCGCCACATCTGTCACCCTCGCCACGTGACCATGACTCGCTGTTGTCTTCTGACAGGGTATTTCCCGTGATCCATTGTGGTGCCTTTCCTGGTTACCCGTGTCTGGTCCTTTCTCCAGCTTTTGCATACTAATCTCTTGTTTTAACTGTGTGTGTTGTGTGTGTGTGTGTGTGTGTGTGTGAGAGTGTGTGTGGTGTGTGTGTGTGTTATGTGTATGTGTGTGTGTGTGTGTGTGTGTGTGTGATTGTGCGTGTGTGTGTGTGTGTGTCTGTGTAAAGAAAGTAAAGTAAGTAAGTAAGTAAGTAATAAGTAATTTATTCAGGTATACACAAATACAGTTACATAGAATTATCATACATGCAGCAATATGTGTAGAGAACCTAGGAATAACCCAAAAAAGTCAGACAGAGTGACTTATTTCCATTGTGGTCCTTTTAACCTATATAATTATAATCTAAAGGTTATAATAATCTCCATAATAATTCTACAATAAGATAACATTCTTATTATTCATACTAAAAAGACAATCTACTACACAAGGGTCATTAGACTATCAACAATACGAGGTCATTACGAGAATAAGGTAAAATTTACACGTATGTTAGCTAAAAAAATAGAAAATCATCCCGTCCCTTTTCTGTAGCTACATTCATCAGACACTTTTGCACTCTTCTTGTAACTGGTTCATGCTATGACTGGGCTTGACATGTGGCGGGTAGTCTGTTCCATTCCTTTATTTCTGTCCAATAAAAGGTGTTTGACGCCTGGCCAATGACTGTGGGTACTAAAAAAAGTTGTGCTCTCATCCCCATAGTACTATGATTGCTTTGGTTCCCACCTGGCAGAAATTGACAGCAAGTATTCTGGACACTGTTTGTGAACAATTTTATAAACATGATTTAAGCTTCCAGTTGTTTACTCTTCGTTCAACATTCAGCATAAATCCAACCGAGCTGTACATTCATCCTGTGCCTACATAGTTCTCTTGGTCCCAGCCCCAGGATAAATCTTATACGATTTTGTTTCCTGGGTGATTTGCAGTATATCTTTCAGTTTTTTTGTTGTCATGCAAGTACCAAGGATGAGCAAGCAAATCCATATGTCATTGTAATAAGCGTCTAGACATAGGGTTCCTGCGAGCCTTCAGTAGGTAGACACTGTGCTTGTCTATACTGGAACGTCAGTCGCAGGCATTCGCTTTCCCTTTTACTACACTGTCCATGTATATGCATGATTTAAATAACCTAAGTGAAAGTAAAAGTATCAAGACGTACCTGAAATCATCCATTTTTATGAGACACCAAAACACGACAACCACGCAATCTACCATCATTCAAAACAATTATAGACTTTCCATATTACATCACCCAGGCAAAGGACGGTAGGTCCCTTCTCTGGGCGGTCCTGTATACAAACCAACTTCCATGTAAACTTTTGATTAAACATTGATATAAAAATTACTACATAAATCATATAAATCAACAACAATACACGACATTTATTTATTCGCGTACCTGATTAGGAACTATTTACTACTCTATGGTATAACTGTGGCGTCTTTTTTTGTGTGTTGCAGATCTGACAAATTTCCTTATTTATACATTACAATATTTTTTCTGACTTTAAATAATCATGGACCAATGACTCCATTTGTTTCTATTTAACCAATCTGGGAGTATGGTGTGTGAGTGTTAGTGTGTGTGTGTGTGTGAAGGTGTGGTGCTGGTGTGTGTGAATCTGTTGTGTGGTGTCTGTTGTGTGGTGTGTGTGATGTGTGTGTGGTATGGTTGAGTTTTTATCATACCTCTTTAAAAGCTATGCATTGGCCTCCTCTCCACCCACAACTCACCTCAACTCTAGACGACACTATCCCACTTCCCTGACCAACTTATGGGCTGACAGAAATCTAACTTTCCTAAGACTACCTGTGCAAATTACGCTAGCCTTCACTTCCAATTGTGACCTCTTGTTCTGTTCCTCAGTAATCCTATTCTCTCGGAACCATAACACCTGTCCCTGTCCACCCTTGCGCTGTCGGATCTGAATCCTCTCAGACAATTATTCATACATCAGTTATCACGTCCTCTACCCTGTCCCTCCTGTCCTTCCAGTGTCGGTCAGGTCCTCGCGAGTTCTCTAACCTCTTCCTCGTAGAACAAACCCGATAACGCCCTCGGCGCGACTAGTTTAGTCGTTGCAACCTTTTCCATCTTATCCCCCCCCCCCCCCCCCCCCTTCTAGTTCCCTGACGTGTTTGCGTCAAGAGTTAGAAGTCCACAAAGTGGAGCTGCTTAGACCAATATAGGCCTGAATATATGCGGCATAGAGGTCAGGCAACGAACTCCTTACTGAGATCTAGGAAGCAGTTCTTAAGTTACATCTTAGTCGCCACCAAATTGCTGCAGCAGTTATTTGCTTGGTGTGCGCCCTTAGGAGACGTGATCGTTATAATATAACCACCAATATCCCTTTTTCTTGAGTGAGAGTTTTTGTAAAGTCTTTGGTCCCCCTTATTAATTCATACCAACAGCGATGGTGTATCATACCTTCATATTTCCATCTCCAATCCTGTATTCTGTGGGTTGATTGAGATGGGGGGTCCTGGCATGGAGCCGTGTGTGTGTGTGTTTGTGAGTGTAGTGTGTGTTGTGTGTGGTGTGGTGTGTGTGATTCTCACCTAATTGTACCAACCTAACATGTGGTTGCAGGGGTCGAGACTCAGCTCCTGGCCTTCCGCCTCTTCACTGATCGCTACTGGATCCTCTCCTCAACTCCACTGCTTCCTGACTGAGGTCAAACCTCATCATAAACAAGTTCATGTTTGTTCCATGCCTCCACTACTTCACTTCTAGGCTATTCCACATTGCCTGACACCTCTATGACTGAAGAAATCTTCCTAACGTCCCTGTGACTCGTCCCTGAGTCTTCCAGGCTCCAGTTGTGACCCCTTGTCCTGTGTCCACCTCTCAGGACATCGCTATCTCTGTCCACCTTGTCAATTCCCGCAGGTATCTTGTATGTCCGTATATCTATGTCTCCCCTGACCCTTTCTGTCCTCTCAGTGTCGTCAGTCCGAATTTCCCTTAACCCTTCCTCGTACGACATTCCCTTGAGCTCTGGGACTTAGCCTTGTTGCAAACCATCAGTACTTTTCTCTAACTTCTTGACAGTGCTATGACCAGTGTGGTTCCAGACTGGTGCTGCGCGCGATACTCCAGTATGGGCCTAACAACACAGTGGTATCAGTGTCTTGACGATTCCCTTAAAGGAGTATCGGAACGGCTATTCTCAGTTTTGCCGCGCCCGTATGCTGCAGAGCGGTTATTTGGTATTGATGTGTGCCTCCGGTGCATGTGCCTCGGTGGGTACTAATGGTCACACCCAAGTCTTTCTCTCCCTGAGTGAGGTCTGTAGTCTTTGGTCCACACTAGCCTATACTCTGTCTGCGGTCTTCTTTTGGCCCATCCACCAAACTTCATGACTTTGCCATTTGGCTGGATTGAACTTTCGAGAAGCCAGTTACTGTGACCACATGTCCACCCCTCTCAGGTCTCTTTGCAGTCACTGCCTCCATCCTCGTTCCGAATTTAATTCTTCTCATCAACTTCACGTCATCTGCGACAGGGACACTTCAGAGTCTATTCCTTTCCATCATGTTCGTTCAACATATATCAAAAATAGCACTCGGTCCTAGTAACTGACCCCTAGTGGGATCCCCCGCTCGTAACAGGCTGCCCACTGTGATACCTCTTCACGTACCCAATGACTCGTTGCTGCCATCTCCCTGTCAGGTATTCCCTATCGCAATTGCAGTGCCCTTCTTTTAACGTGTGCCTGATCCTCCAGCTTCTGCACTAATCTCTTGTGTGGGAAACTGTGTCAAAGGCCTCCTGCATCAAGAACACGCAATGCTACCCAACCCTCCGCTCTCGTGGTCTTACTTCTGTTACTTGTCATAAAACTCCAGGAGTTTGTGAATACAATATTTGCCTTCCTTGACCCTATATGTTTTCATTATAAATCTTGTCTCCTCTTCCAGGTGCTCGAGACCACTCTCTCTCCTGATAATCTTCCTCCATGACTTTGCAACAACGATACATGTCAGACGTACTACAGGTCTGATAGTTTAGGTGCCTCGTTTTCTGTTTTCCGAGGTTTGTAGGGGAAACATTAGCCTTTCTTCCATTTCTCAGTATTTTGCCCATTTCAAGGGATGTAGTGAAGATTGTGGCTTAGAGCATCACACAGCATCTTCTCTGCTCCTTCTCTAAGGACCCCTGGGGAGATGTTTCCGGTCCCATCGCCTTTGAGGGTGTCAGGTCCCACTTAAGAGCTTCTTCAACGCTCCTCCTCAGTTGTTCGTATTCATCCAACACTTGTTGGTATTTCCCGTCTTGATGTTCCCATCTGTTCTGTCTTCCCACAGCCCTTCCTGTCTCTACTGTAAAAACCTTCCTTAAATCACCTGTTCAAGCTCCTCACATACCTCCTACAATTTCCTTGTGACGATCTCCACCTTCTGACCTTAATCTGATCACCTGGTCTTTGACAGTTGCTCTATCCTCCTAGATGGCTATACAACAGCTTCGGGTCAGTCATGATTTTCGGCTGCTATATGTCAATTTTCATACTGCTCCGCTGGGCCTCCCTCCTTACCTGTGCGTACTCATTCCTCTAGGCTCTGCGACGATCTCCCTATTTTCGTGTGTTCTCTTCCTTCTGTACTTTTTTCCTTTCTCTATTGCACTTTGTTTTTGCCTCCTTACACCGTCGTGAAACCAGGGCTTGTTCCGGTCTTCCCTTTGTTACTGTTGCCCTTGGGAATGAACCTTTCCACTGCCTACCTTGCATTTACTGTTGCTACATAGTCCATCATTTCATTTACTGGCTTTCCTGCCAGTTCTTCTCTGTCCCACTGGACCTCTCCGCAGAAGTTCTTCCAAACCCTATGTAGTCCCCACCCGTCCACTTTTATAAGTCCAGGATTATTCCAATCAACACACCATAAATACTCTCCCCATGACATCTTCAATCACAGAATACGCCCGCACAGTGACCCACGTGGTCGCTAGCTCCAAGGGTACTTTCCACAAACCTTGATGCCTCATGTCAGAGACTTCCCAGGGGAACACAAGGATCCAATCAATGGAGGTACATCCTCCCCACACACTCGGTAGATGTTCCTTAACATGTTGGTGCATATGGGGGGGGCCGAGCACCACGTCCAACATCCTTGCTCTCCATGTTTCGGGACCCCCATGGGCTCCAGGTTTTTCCCCATCAATCTCCTGTGGTTGAAATCCTCCCATAACCAGCAACTCTGCTCCCTGCTGAGTCCTCTTCTGCCACCCTCAGCAATTGTTGGTCCCACCATTTGCCTCTGTTGCCTCTTCATATTCCCTCTTCTTGGCCTCCTGCAGTTCTGTTGTTATATACATCAACTGTGTCATTGACAACTTTGTGATTCCCACCCCGACTGAAGTTAAAACCTGCTATGTAGTCCTCTTCTCCCGTCCAATTACTAAATCCTTCCATTTCTCGAAGTTCCATCTGTTATTTACCGAGCAGAGCAACAGCAACGCTCCCCCCCGATGCCCCTTCTATCGTTCCTTGATGATCTGGGTACCTGGTGGGAAGAATGCCATCTGTGTCTTGTGCTCCCATGAGTTTTATGGTTTTCTGATAAAGGATGAAGATGGCTTGGGGGACTACCATTGATTTCTTGTAAGTGGGCCATTTGGGCGCTGGCGAGGGATGTTTATTCGTTGGCATCTGCATTTGTGTACCAAACCTTTCAACTTCTGTTCTTATACGTAACTGTGGTGGCTCTGGTGGTTGGATTTAGAGACGAGAGGTGAGTCGTGTGTGATGGTTTGGGTTGGATTGATTCAGAGTTGCCCTTGGGTGTCGTGGCTGGAGTCCTTTCTGCATGTGTTTAGGGGGGGGGTGGCGGCTGTTCTCGTATGAGGGGGGGGGGGGGGGGGGGGGAGCAGGGATAATCAGGGGCGTGGTTATTCTGCTCAACTATGCATTTCCTCCCAGGTTCTCCTTTCTTTTGAACTCTCTCTTCATTGTCTTCCTTTCCGTCCGTGTGTGCCTGTATCGTCCGAGGTACACATCTCCGGAACTCCTGCTTGCCTCTCAGCCGTGCTTTCTCCTGCAGATTCATGGTTTCGGGTTTGATTCTGCCTGAAATACTTTGAGAGGCCGATTCCTTTTCTTTGTGAACCACCCAATTTCTCCAAATTTGCCACCTGGTTCATGTCCCCCTCCCTATCCACCTTCAATGATGTCTTCAATCGCTTTTTTTCTCCTCTGCTTTCTTTCATCATAAGTTTCCCCCTTTAGCTTCGCTCTAGCCATAGACACAAACACGGATCTCTCCCTTTTCCACCTCCCACTGTGACTTCCATTGCATCCTCTGATGTGTTTTAGTTCCTTCCCGTGAGTGTTTTTTTCCTTCCTTCATTCCCCTTCCCTCGTTATGTCCTCCTCATGCTTCTTTTTGGTTTATCCTTCCTCTCACACTGCTCCTGGCCCCAACAGATCTGTAGGTCCTTGCCATGTCCTAGTCCTTCGATGCGTCCTTCCAACCTCTCTTTCTGTCCTAGAGTGCTCCCCTGTCTTGGTATTTGGCCCCCATGTGTGGGGGGGGGGGTTTGACAGGACTCACTGCATACATTTTAAGTTTCCAGCTCCTTCGGACCTGTTGTCTGTGAATTCGATGTAGCCATTGCGATGCTACTTTCAGTAATATCTTTGCTCTGTGCTGTTTCAGATGTCTCAGCTCCTTCTCTGTAATCTCTCTATCTTTATTTCTGCTTCTGTGGCCTGTGCGCCAACTTCTGCATTCTGCTGCTAACCTCTGCTTCCTTCTTCTTTTCGCCAGCTCATCTAGTCTCCTTCCCAGTCCTTCCTCCTTTTTTTGAGCTCTATCTCCCATCCTCCCTCTCAGATTCGTCCTTGGAACCCCCGTTGTCCTCATCTTGGTTAGGGGAGGGGAAAAGATGGTTAGGAGAGGGGATGGAATGGTTGTGGGGGAGGGGGAGATGTTTATTGAGAGGTAGAGGATAGTTTGGGGGACGGAGTTAGATGTTTGGGGAGAGAGGGGATGGAGGTTTTTGGGGGAGGGGGGAGGATGGTATTGGAGGAGGGAGGTTTTGGCGGGGGTTAGACGTTTGGGAGGGTTAGTGGTTTGGGGGAGGGGTAGGTGCCTAAGGCTGAGGTTGGTTTAGGGAAGGGGTGGTACGTGTTTGTGTCTATGTTGTGTCAAGTGGTGGAGGGTGTGTGGTGTGTGGTGTGTGTGTGTGTGTGTGTGTGTTGTGTGTGTGTGTGTGTGGGTGTGTGTGTGTGTGTGGTGTGTATGTGCCGTGTGTGTAAACGTGGTGCGTGTGTGCGTGTGTGGTGTGTGGTGTGTGTGTGTGGTGGTGGAGTGTGAGTGTGTGTGTGGTGTGTTGGTGTGTGTGTGTGTGTGTGTGTGGTGGTGTGTCTGTTGTTGTGTGTGTGTGTGTGTGTCCGTGTGTGAGGTGCGTACTCACACCAATTGTCGTCAACCTTAAATTAGGTGTGGCAGGGGATTAATCTTCTACCTGGCCCCACCTCTCTGCAAACCGCTAATGGTTGTTCAACGCGCCCTGGCTACTTGTACTTCTTATCATACCTTTAAGGTCGTAATTTCGTATTCTTCTTATTACCACCTTTCCGACTAAGTCGTACAACTTCCTGACCACTCCTAAGGTTAAAGAAGTTATTTTCCTGATATCCTGTTACTTACTATGGACTTGTGACTTCCAGCTGTAGACCTTGTGTACCTGACATCTCCTCTCAAACTGAGTCCCTCCCGTGTCCACACACAGTTCTCCTCTCGTCTACACGTCTAAGACATATTTTCGTCCATTTGTTCTCTAGTTGTTCTCAAGTTTTACTCCTTCAACGCTGTCCTCGTAGTTCATACCCCACACTCTGGGACTAGCTTATTGCAAACCTTTGCACTTTATTTTTTGTTTTTCCAGCTTTTACATCTTTAACAGATGTGGATTTGTACAAGCACCGAATACTACACCAAGTTCGCTTTGGCAAATAGCATGTGTAAGGATCCTGAATGCTTGCTTGTTGAAGCTCCTGAACACATCCTTTAAATTTACTAGCCGAGCGTTTCCGTGACAACGTTATTTGTAGTTGATGTGTTATCTCGGGCGAAAATGCTCGTACCTACAGTATGCTCTCCCTCTATATCCATCACTTTCAGAAGTTTTTGTATCATTTTATCCCCTACTATTTATACTGATTTTGGACCTATCTTTCCTTCTTTTTCCTTTCTTGTGATGTGTGTTTGTGTGGGGTGTGTGTGTAGTGTTGTGTGTGTGTGGGTGTGTGTGTTGTGTATAAAGAGTGCTGTCAGCGGATCTGAGTACATACAGTAAGAAGCGTGTGTGCTCTGTGTTAGCCCTGCTTCTGCTATGAATCTTCCTTTGTGTCGATGATAGCATTTATGTCTTTATTGTTTTTACACACTGTTTTGTAATGTCTCGTATGCTTTTGGAGTTGTGAAACACCTACGGATACAATTCTACAACACTGCCATTTGTAGCAAGAAAAACATTCACCAAACAAGTTACTCTATTGTCCGGGGTTCGCAGCCAGTCAGCCTACCTGTTACCTCTTTCACTAAAGGAATGATAGATGGATCACTCACAAGAGTAGCTAAAGCACACCACACTATAAAAAGCGATGACAGCTAACCATATTGCACTACATTAAGTGAGCATAATACGGTCTGGAGGAAGTACATTTCAGAAGCTTTAAGGATTCCTACAGTCATTCTCAAACAAAGAAATATGATCGGCATTCATTGTAGAGTGACGAGCCCTACACGTATTATCCACTCTTATCAAACTGTTGACAAGCAATATTAACTTTCATTCTGCATGTTATTTCCAATTATTTCAATAAAATTTTGATATTACCCTGTCCACAGATTAACTGGTATTAAGCAGCTTACTCCAGACATCACCCCAATACCCGCCAGTCACGCCCACACCCGAAATACTGCTACAATCGAAAAGAAACCTCTTGACGTCCCCACATTCCACCTTGCCTATTGGTTACCTTCGTCTTACGTTTGTGTGATACTTTTTGAAACGTATGTACACGGATCGCCTATTAACTGCCTGTAAGACGGCTCTAGCACCGTCCTAATTGTACACTACAAGTTCGGACAACGCATTAAGCTGTGGTGCAAAGCATCACGATATAAGTGTGACACTGTTGCTTAACATGCAGGAGCATAAGCTAAGCCACGTCGTATTCCCTCAATAATCTGTTTCCATATATATAATAAATACGAATAATAGTATTTTATTTTAATTTTTCACAGGAAAAATTTTGCTTTCCGCTTTTTGCACAATTTGCAAGCGTTATTCTTGTGCAGCTACAAGGAAAATCTTCCTTTTATCAAATCTTTATCAAGACTTGTAAATCGTTACAGTTTCCGCTCGACCTCTTATCACAAACATGGGGAAAATTTAATGTTTTAATTCGTTCATCAAAGTTCAAACAGCTCAAATCTGACAGTCATTATGTAATCTTTCTTTCTAAACGTTTTTTTTTTATTTAACTCATTTGGTATTTCCTAAGGTGTGCTCAACAGAACAACCGCTGCAATTACAATTTTGGTACTAACATAAATTATGTCAACTTAACCCATACTTCAGAGCTCTCCATGATTTTTGAAAAACCATAGTTTTTGACAGTGTGGAATAATGCAACAACGGATATAGACACCTAAATTCCATTCTCTATCTCATACTTTCATCTGCATTTTTGCCTTTCAGGCTAAAATTACTTCTGGTGCGCCTTTCACTTTCTGCTATTTCTATTACATTAATTTTATCTTACATCAAATTCCACGTGTTCCAAAATAAAAATCCAGATCCTTTATGTAAGGATTTACAATTGATTTTACATCAATAATCTTACATTTTTTGTAGCCTCTCCAACAATTATTTCATTCTTATCCATCTGGTAAAACACTTTTATAATATGTTAGAATCACTATTAGTCAATTTTTCCTTTTATAACTGTAGCAATTCCTCTATCTAAAGGAGCGTGCGATTTTGAGGAGTGCTAAAAAATGAAAATTTAAAAATTATGGAAAAAATGTTTTCTATTCGAAAAGATAGTGCATAATTCTGACAGCACGTTGATGTAATTAGCTTTTCTATGATATTTCCTAAGTAAAGTGTTTCCAAAAAGTAATTTTTTTTTGTTCCTTGCCTGTAATCAGTGATGGCCAATTCGTTGTTTTTATCCCTTAAAAATTACGATTTTTAGGATTGTTTTTTCATTCTAAATACACTACATTGAACTTCTCTGAGGACTTTAATTCAAATTCTCAGGAAGAGATAAGAACTCAGTTCAACCTGAGGGTAGTCAACATGTACTGAGGCGAGCAACTTACTGAAATGTGGCGCCGCCCATGACCGTAAGTTTTTTACAGAAAACATAATATATGTTTTTAACTCAGAAAATAAATTGACAATATTTTCCATTATTAGAGAAAAGTGTTATAGAGTGTAAACGATGTTTGCACACATTATTGAGTAATGATTGGTTTCTACTAGCATGTAAAGGCGAATTTGCGATATTTTTTTGAGCCGCTTACGTTTTTAGTGAATTTTTTCTCCCCCCCCCCTTCAAAAAAAAAAAAAAAAAATCTGAAAAAATAATATAACTCAAAATTTTTTTAATAGCCAATCTATTGACATTTTGCTCAAACGGGGTTAGTATATACTATGAGATTATCTAGACCTTATCTTTCATCTGATGCCAACATGATCATTATACATCTTTACCAAAATTGTAGAAAAAGGAGTTTTTTATATGCCCAAAATAATAGGGCACTATTAATTTTTCTTTTCTTCCTTTAAGGCAAAAGTCACTACAAACATGTGTTGATTTCAAATGCATGCTTAAATCACTAAAAAATTCATTGATAATAGAGGGACCAAAGATTCAAAAGCAAAATGGATTTCGCTAGCACCCTTCCCCTAAAAGTCCCTTTCATCCATTGTGATTGATTTATCTTTTAACTCCATCAAATTTTTTAGTTTCTCAATAATTATATCATGGGGAACCCTATCAAACTTTTTCAAAATGTCAGGGAAAATGCTATCTGCCATCACTCATTCCTTTCTTGCACCAACTTTTGTAAATTCTCTTCATAATAACCCTTATCAAATTTGATAAACAAGAAAGTATTCAGAACGCTCAAAGTCAACTAGTTTTTTACCTTTTAGAAAGCTATAATTTCTCTAGTGTGAATGTGATAGTATTATACTCTCGGTGTTTGTCTTACATAAATTTACAACAACAACAACTATCAATGAAACCAGTCTATACTTTATAGGTGTTTCCCTGTCACTTTTTTGAAGCATAAACAAGGATACTGTGATGTTTTCTATGCCTTAACACACAGTTAGCAACTGTACATAATAATTATTTACTTTTCTAGGAAGGTTTAACGTAGTTTACAAAACGGTAGTAACCTAACCATTGATAATATTAACACAGTTTTAGATCCTAAAATATGTAGATTTAGATTTAATTACTATTAGTTTAAGAGAGCTAGCTATTCAAATTCCGAATAAAATCAGTTAACAAACGCCTAACTCGTCAGTGTACTTCTCAAGAGGACATCGAGAGAAGGCGTGACTTAAGATTTCCAGAAAACATGAATTTAACTCATTTGACTGGGAACGACAAGACTTACGACGCCTTCTTCAGGTACCTATATTTACAAATACGTCACATTGCATCGAGATATGCGTAAGTATGGAGTGTTTTTACATATTTTTTCATTTCCAGGAACTGAACTACCATTGTTGCTACATCTTCAGTAATTAGTTTTAATATGTACCATATTGTATATTAAAATTTAAGGTTATCAATAAATTCACCTATAATGATCTGCATTCGAGAAATATCTACAAATTTAATAAGAAATTTTTATAATTACAACTCTTTGAGCCACGACTTCTTCTTATACAATTCTAACGCATCTTTGATTAACTGTTAATGATCAGAGAAAAGCGCGCTATATGATCTACTGTGGCCGTATTTTATTCTAATCGCGCCGTAATATTTTTGTAAATTCTCGATGTCCAACCAGAGAAACGGTATATCTTCTTACTATTATACAAGTATCTTTCATTAGGCTCATGTAATTTAAGTATATTTATCAACACCTCAACTGGTGAAAATTACAACCGGGTATTTTTCACCAACTGGAAAAATACTCAAGACCAGGACAACACCGGGGGACCAAAGTCAGTCAGTCAGGTTGTACGAAATAATGGCAGTGGTTTATTTATGAGGAAAACCAAGCATAATTCTTCATAAAAAATAATTATGGGCTTATCATCGATGCTTTACACAGGGTCTAAGGAATGGTTAGGACAAGTTTTTCGGTACAAACCTGCATGAAACCTGATTAATCACCACTGGAGGGTAAATGGTGCCCCATGAAAAACATCATCCTGGGAGTTGAACTATGGCTAGACAACGTAATTTCTTCATGTTCTTTAAAGTTTTTCATTGTGTATTAAACTGTTTAAGTAAAAATTATGTAACATTTGTAATTTTATTATATAGAAACATGTTACGTAAATAGTGAAATAATATTTATTATTAACAGTACTTAAAATTATAACGCATCGAATTGGAGTTAATACGTAATTATAAATTTATTTATTGCTGGTGTAATGTGCAAGGCAATGCCCGTCGTGAATACTGAGGGTTTATGGGAGAACAAATTAATCCACAGAGTCCTACCCATCCCTCCATCCATCTCCCATCCTCTCTCTCATACTCTCTCTCTTTCCTGTCTCTGCCCTGTCTCTCTCTCTCTCTCTCACACACACTCAACACACACACACACACACACACTATTGGCTGTACGCATGCACATTCCACCTATGCATTCTTATTAAGAATGCCGTAAAAGTTGATGTTAGAGCCTATGTCATATCCTATTAGAGCTAGCTGCCTAGTGTGCCATACACAGGTTCAGAGGCGGGGGTTTGCGGGGGGGCAAATTGCGGGGCGAGTTTGTTACTGGGGATGCGCTGGTATACATTTCACCTCAACCCTATCCCATATTTCGACTGCTTTGGATTCTTAGACCACCCTGTGATACTTTTATATCTATTCTTTGAAGTTATGTTTATGTTTTAAGCCAGAATAAGTCAACAGGAGCAACTATGATGTGTTAATATGTGTACTTTGTAAATGGTGTTATTATTAATATTTTGATTAATTTTACCTTCTACGTTGTATCTCTGAGAACTTCACTGAAAAGATGTATCTAATTATTACTCAATG
Organism: Cherax quadricarinatus; assembly: GCF_026875155.1. Classification (NCBI taxonomy): domain Eukaryota; kingdom Metazoa; phylum Arthropoda; class Malacostraca; order Decapoda; family Parastacidae; genus Cherax; species Cherax quadricarinatus. Next base: position 16,573 of record NW_026504948.1, read on the forward strand.
AGTTATACTTTGACCTAGCAAAGCCACAAGTAGTGATCTGTCTGCTAGAAACGTTTTACACCATATGCAAGAGATTTGTTTACCATAGACTTAGTTATTTTATGTTTTCAATCCCCCCATAATTAGTTACAAAATCCAAGATGAAAAAAATAAATAGTAGGAAATATATATAAACACAGTGAGTTATTAAAGGATAACAAAATTACCATAAACTTTCAAAGCAAGAAATTAATGATAAGTTCATAATCATGACATAGAAATCATACACGAGACAAAATATGAGAAATGGAATAAACGCAATAAATCAAAGTTAAACAACAGAAAACAACATGAAAAAATCTTATTCTCAGGAGAATCTCTTTGAAGGGTGAAGGGAGGGAATGTCTTTTGGCTTGACGAAGGAGTTCTTTGATCCTAGGAATTAGATTTCTTGTCTCTTCGGATCTAATCTAAACATCCCTCATCTCGTCCGTTCCTCTCACCATTCGGTCTCATGCTTTGAAATATTTCCAGCTTGTGAATGTCATCTCCTAGGTAGTGGGGTAAGGGATCGTTATCGGTGGTAGTGCAGTTTGCTTTAGGAATTAGAATGAAAGCGAGGCTGCTCTCTTAGGCCTCGGTGGGCGACCTCGCATGTCTTTTTATGACGGAAGTATTCTTGGAGGCTGCCTATCGTCTCCTGGAGGTGGCAGCCAAAGGTTTCGACTCCCGGCGTTTCTGGTAATTCGCCTTGTTGGCTGAGCCCTCTCATTCGGGAGCTATCATTCTGGTGTACTGGGTAGGATGAAAGGTGGTTTCCATGCCGTATCAGCACTATTGGCCAGATCGAGGGTATTCTTGGACAAGAAGTAGGATATACGATTTCTTTTCGCTTTACAGTTGCTTCATATAATAAAGTTACACGGTGCAGTATGGAATACAATGTAAAACGAAAAAATATCTTATTACCACTAGAAAAGGTTCGTCATTATTGGATTGTAATGAGACAAGTATATAAAGAAGCCCAGCATCCACAGGTCCATGTGCGCTTCCCCGCAGTCACCTGTTTGTCCAACACTGATGAAATCCTCGTCTCTGACGTTCCTCCCCCTTCTCCCATTCCTATTACCACGTCCTCTTCGATTTCCCTTGTTTATCCACCATCTTTTAGGCTGGGCTCTTCACTCGTCCTCAAAAACCTCAAAGCCCCAAGACTTCTCCAGTCGCCAAAACTCCCTACCAGTCTACTGTTCCCCCATACTTAACCTTCCCTACGTTGGTGTCTCGCGCCTTGCCTTCTCCTGTCTGTGATAGTTGTGGTAAACAATCCAACCAGCACATTCTGCCATTATCCCATCCTTCCTTGTATCCACCCAGATTCCTTCCTCCCAGGATATCACTACCCCTTTTATGTTCCCACCTATTTTGGTACCTGCCAATGTCTACTCTTTACATCTTCTACGCCTCTTGCATCATGCTTCGGCTATTATCATGAAGTCAAAACCTGCATTGGACACCGACCCACCTCCTCCTGCACCTGTTCGTGCACCTGCCCTGTCCAACCTCTTTTTTCTATGGTTGTCCACAAATCGCGTATTTCTAACTTACCGCTATTTTTACACATCAGCTTTTTTTAACCGTTCTAGTCCAAAGCCACCGTGTGCTTTCTGTTACCGTTATCTTATTAGTTACTGATAATGTTTTTTTGCAGTGGAATATCATATGCTGTGGAGAGAAATCGATGGCAGCTGCAAATGTTCCTCATCTAGTTCCCCTGTTTGTATCTGCTTGCAAAAACCGAAATTACATTCAACAGTTGGCCTTCCTATCTTTGACTTTTATTGCATGCATTTAATCCTTTTCACAACGAGACATTTAATGAGAATGAACATCTTATGCAAAATGATATTCCTTATTCTCGGCTTTTTGTTTTAACTTATACATCGGTAAAGTTGTACTCAGTCTGCTCTTTGTATCTTTGCACGTCACGCTCTTCATCCATCCCTAAATTCTTCTGCAATTCCTTACCTCCGCCACGTTCTTTTATTAAATAAATTTAATGCTTATCATATTTCCTGGGAGGTCTCGCTGCGACTCTCATGGGGACCAGTTAAATGCTTTTGCCTCGCCTCTTTCTTCGTGTTATAAGTAATTTCACGCCTCCACTTTTGATCTAGCACTCATATTATTCCTTCAGATCTCTTTATATCATTAACTTTTATCAAGCTGGACTTTGATTAGTCTGTGTTAGCTGATTTTCATGAAAACGATCATTTCCCTCTTTCCGTTTTTCTCATTCTTACTCCCAAGTCCTTCGTCGTTCTCATTGACAATTTGAGTATTCGGAATTTGCGCTTTATACACAAATAACCCACACATAGGAGAAATAAGCTTATGACGACGTTTCGGTCTGACTTGGCCCGTTAACTAGCTACACTAACACACGAAAATGAAGGAGCCAGTATATAAGGAGAGGAAGAACAGGAACGGGGCAAAGAGACGAAGAAAG
>NW_026504949.1:0-32607 GCF_026875155.1 Cherax quadricarinatus
CTTACTCTACAATGAAAAGAACCCCTCGGCCTGGTAACTGGCTTTGGGCATTTCATGTTTATTGGGCCAAGACATCGCATGTGGTCACGTCTACAGTGATCACAATCCTCTATATTTTCCCCAAAGGCCCTAAAGAACCACACCCAAGGCTCATGCGCTGGACGCAAGATGCAGCCTATATATTTCCATTAAATATATTGCCGGCAAGAAAATATGTTGCAAACCCTCTTTATCTAGAGTCTAATATTTTTATTTAATTTTTTTTTTATTTGTGGGAAAACCCCTTTTTGCTTTTTTTTTTTCCCCTGTGTTGGTGTTTTTTTAGTGAGGGATGCGGGCTACCGTCCGCCTGTATCTTGGACCTATGCTAGCCTGTCTGACTGCTGTCTCGCTCTAAGTTTAGGGTTTGGCTTTTGGTCACGAGAAAAAGCTGAGCTCTATCTAAGAGTTGGATGGGGAGGGGAAAAGGGCCCAGTCCATTATTTTGTGCCATGGCGGCCCCGGTTACCACTGGGAGGTGGCAGCCTAATCCTGGGGCCTTCTCGGGGTGGGGGTTGTGGCATGCAAAGAGTACGTAACTTTATTCGGCGCATGTACACACCCTCATTTACAGGCTATCTCCCCAACCAGCGAACCAGGTTGCTAGAGTTGATGATGGGGCCCCGTCGTTAAGTAGTGACCAGGTTCTAGTCAATAAGAAGATGGTTTTGGCAATTGCAGAGGTTATGGGGTACCGCTCTCCTGTCTGCCCTTGTCATCCCATTCTAGAGCTGGTTGAAGCACGGTTGCTATCTTGTGGCTTGTATTCTGCCTTGCTTACCGTGGAGTGCACTATACTTATCACTGTACATAGTGTACATATTGCTGTTCTAAATTGGTGAAGGATAATATAAGTCTAAACTTTTTCTGCTCTGTTTATTTTGCCCCCATTACCCCCGGGGATAACAGGCCATTTTGGAATCCTGGGTTGTAATACGTGTAAACGGGGTGATACATAGGATAGGGGGTATATATATATATATATATATATATATATATATATATATATATATATATATATATATATTATATATATATATATATATATATGCAACAACTGTGTTGCAACACACGAGTCTTATTTTTTGTACATATGCAGTCTCAAGTTATATGTTGAGAGTTGTGTTTAGGATTGCTGTTGCCACAAAGTTGATGTATTGTTATCTGTGTTTGGGATGTACTGTAGATTTTTTTGCCCATAGCCGCTTACATGGCTATTTTATTATACTTTATAACTTTTTGTGTTGTGCAATGTTTTAAATAAAATATAAAAAAAAAAATGTAGAACTTAGCAGTACAAAATGCGAAAAGGATTTGTGGGTTGAGGACAGCAGCAATCTCGAACTATGACAGCAGTGTCTAAGTGGTCGGAATAAGGGAAGTAGATTACTGGGATTTATATCAAGATTACGCAGCTCAGCTCTGGTCTCCATGGATATAAATTGGTTAGAAAACATTCAGAGACGAATGATAAAATTAATACAAAGCTTAGAAAACTTCCGTATGAAGAAAGATTGAGGGAAGACTTTGGGTTTTGGGAAAAAGTATAATTGATGAGTGGAAATAGTTGTTGGTTTGGAAATAGTGTACTTGATGAGTGGAAATAGTGTTGGTTTGGAAATAATGTAATTGATGAGTGGAAATAGTGTTGATTTGGAAATAGTGTACTTGATGAGTGGAACAGTTTGCTGAAATCGTTTTTTGGACTTTATCGACTATGAGCACATCTCACTATAACCTCACTTAACTATGACCACAGCTCATTATGACCTCAACTAACTACCCCACATCTATGACCACATCTACGACCACACCTCACTATGTCCACCCCTCACTTATGACCACATCTACGACCACACCTCACTATGACCACCCCTCACTTATGACCACATCTACGACCACACCTCACCATGATCCACACCTGGGAGTTTATCTGAGGGGACACAGATAGACTTCTGGAGACAGGGAACAAGAGAAAGCACCAAAACAACTGTGGACGGCTTGACATCCGGGGGCCCACGGATGGAGACAGCAGTATCTTCGATACTGCTGTTAATAAAACAGTGACGTGGGCTAATGTACGTTAGTAACTGTGGCAACAAACACAATGTCTTTTGTAACAATTCGCTTTTTCTGTTTATTCAACGTTTGCAAAATTATGTTGCTGCACACACATCCTTCCTCTTTCTAAACCCAGCCAGTTATTTATTACTTATATTTTGTCTTTTCCATCACTCTGTCAGTCACAATTTTGACATATTCATTGCAATGGACAAACACTAATATTTTATTTAAATTAAACAATATTTTTCAGTTTTATCTAAGACTGCGTCCAGCAGTTGTGAACTGTTCCAGAAACAAAGTCAGGGACAAAGACAGTTGTGAACTGTACCAGAAACAAAGTCAGGGACAAAGACAGTTGTGAACTGTACCAGAAACAAAGGCAGGGACAAAGACAGTTGTGAACTGTACCAGAAACAAAGTCAGGGACAAAGACAGTTGTGAACTGTACCAGAAACAAAGTCAGGGACAAAGACAGTTGTGAACTGTTCCAGAAACAAAGTCAGGGACAAAGACAGTTGTGAACTGTACCAGAAACAAAGTCAGGGACAAAGACAGTTGTGAACTGTACCAGAAACAAAGGCAGGGACAAAGACAGTTGTGAACTGTACCAGAAACAAAGTCAGGGACAAAGACAGTTGTGAACTGTACCAGAAACAAAGTCAGGGACAAAGACAGTTGTGAACTGTACCAGAAACAAAGTCAGGGACAAAGACGTTGTGAACTGTACCAGAAACAAAGTCAGGGACAAAGACAGTTGTGAACTGTACCAGAAACAAAGTCAGGGACAAAGGGCAGTTGTGAACTGTACCAGAAACAAAGTCAGGGACAAAGCAGTTGTGAACTGTACCAGAAACAAAGTCAGGACAAAGACAGTTGTGAACTGTACCAGAAACAAAGTCAGGGACAAAGACAGTTGTGAACTGTACCAGAAACAAAGTCAGGGACAAAGACAGTTGTGAACTGTACTATAAACAAAGTCAGGGACAAAGACAGTTGTGAACTGTACCAGAAACAAAGTCAGGGACAAAGACAGTTGTGAACTGTACCAGAAACAAAGTCAGGGACAAAGACAGTTGTGAACTGTACCAGAAACAAAGTCAGGGACAAAGACAGTTGTGAACTGTACCAGAAACAAAGTCAGGGACAAAGGTTGTTCGTTATTTTTGTTTTGTTTTCACTTATTGTTTATATTTGTGTTCGTATGTGACTCTGTCTTCCCACCAAGAAATCTGCTGCAAAAATGTTATCAGTTGCCTTTCTTTGTTGCAGTTCGTCGTCTTAGAATTCTGAATAATCGAGATGTAGAATGCTGTTACGTAGTATTTTGTAGATATTCTTAATGCTATTTGTGAAGATATAAGGAAGTAGCAACTGAGAGAATCTTGTACTGAATATAGCAAAAAAAAAAAAAAACATTCTTTGGAATTATTAAATAATTAGTCTCTCTCATGTCTTCGCATTCACTATATTGACAAAAATATTCGCAAACACAACAAAAAATATCAATGGACAGAAAATAAGAGTCAACCTCTGGACAAAATGGAGTGTTGTTGTTGATGTTACAACCTGGCCAGTACAACTCTGTCTTAATGTCTTCCATACTGCTGTTTTATGTATTATCTTGTATTATTATCTCTTCCCTTATTTTATTGTTTTGTTCTTGTGTGGTACTTGTTTACTGCTGTACTGCTGTGATGTATATTATTATACTTTTCTTGTGTGTTACAGTATTTTTCTTTTGTGTTACTGTACTGTACTCTTTTGTTCTATAATTATTATGAGGTACTTTTCTAGCCACTTCTTTTCCATCACTCGTTCAATCACAATTTTGACATAGTCATTCATATAACACTGGTCAACAACCGAGTAGCAGCCCAGCCACCGTGGAGAGAAGACGTCGTCGTTCCTGCTCTTCAGCTGAGCAACTCTGAACACTGTTGCTCGAGATTTTTCTTGGGTTATCCTGAGTAGTTCTTGACCAGAGCTGAGAGGAAACTTGCTTGCAGTCACTTCGAGCCCCATCCCATCAAGAGGGTAAGGCGGTGACTTGCTTGCTTGTTCACCCCTCTTATCCCCATCCCCCCATCCTTCCCCATCCTCCCCTCACCCAAACATCAACACTGGCCCACACACTAACATACTACATACATTGCTATCCTTCTGACTTTCCTATCTTCTTCTTTTTCGGCAACTTCGCTTTGGCGAGTTAACACAAGGCATTTTGACTATCCGGTAGCCCGTGTGGTTTTTTAAAATCCGGCCGATCTTTGCCTTGGGCCCTTTCCCCTCAATACTCGAGGGTAGGCTATCTTAGGGGCTGACCTTCATAAGTCAGCTGAAATAGGATGTTAGATTAACATTAAGGAAAGATCCCTTTTTGTTAAGAAACTCCTCTGCCAGATGTTCCATCCTAGACATCATGGCGAGGATACGAGTAAGATTACGTATTGATGGAAATCAAATGTCGATGAAAGAAATTCTAGCATGTATTTGCTCGAACTCAACTGTTGCTCCAGTGGATGTTTTTCAAACCCACGCTGGAGCAGTACTTCTCTCTTCGGAAGAAGAGTTACTTCAACTGCTGAAGCATGATATCCTTGAAAAACTGAAGACTTCTGGTGTTACCCCAGTTGCACCTGAGAGTTATCAAGCTCAGAGGACTGTGTTTGTCGCAAGAATCAACATGTTCATGAAACATAGCACAGCGAATGAAATTGTTGAGGACTTTAATACAGAAAATTCTGAATTTAGGGCTGTAGAAGCACATAAATTCTCTAACCCAAACAACAACAAGGTAACCTTAAAGTTAATACTTGAGACGCCTGAGGAGGCCAAACTTGTGTGTCAAAATGGCTTCAAATGTTTTGGCACCAGATGTACACCTGACCAAATCTCTCTTGAACGCTTTGTCAGTGTGACACAATGTTTTAAGTGTTATGCCTTTGGTCATAACACCAACAAATGCAGTACTCAAGGGCAGATTTGTAGCATTTGCTCTGGTCAACATTCTTGTCGAGATTGTAATAATAAAAATACACCCAAATGTGTCCTCTGCAACGGAAAACATCATGCTGTTTCTGCTATTTGTCCTGAAAGAAAAAAGGAAATGCAGAAAATTATTGAAGCCAAGAAACTGTCCACTTCTAAGAAGACCACTCCCCAGGCACCGCCAACGATGTCCCAAACTTCCTTCCCAGCTCTGCCTGGATCAAGTGGGACTCCTCAGGTCTCTACCAATGGTTCCAATGTTTGGAATTCTGCCCCTCTTGGAGGGCCCCAATCTAATCCTCACCTGCAACATACACAAACGCAACAACAAGGTTCAGTCTCATCTCCTATGTCTCAGGTATCCACAGCCGGGGATATGACGAGAGCACAACTTACGTATATGATGGCCAAAGACATAGCAGGTGGTGACATTCAACTCTGCTCTCAGGTTTTAAATGATCTGTAAATGGCTAATGGGATCACTACCATCACTATCCCAGAAAATGTGAAGGCTATTATGACCCAGCCTTCTCATAACAAGAAGTATGTACCCTACTCTACATCTAAAAATAAGCCTAAGTCATCCCTGGCCCAGGGATCGTCCACCTCGCATACCCAGGTTGTCAACTCCCCTCAACCCGATAAGTCAACACCTGAACATAACAATGCCCCAGAAATTGGTGCATACTCTCCCGCTATTGAAGCTGATCCTGTTGAACAGGAACTTTCCCAGGGTAACTCACCTTGCCTACCTAATTTTCCCTTGGAGCCTATACAGTCTCCCATAAACTCTCACGAGCCTCTGCTTCTTGTAACTGGGAATATCATACCTCACTTTTCTGATGATGACTCTAACGATTCTAATGAGTCTGTTAATATTACCACCTCTAGCGAAGGTGATGGCATTTTTAATACACAAGCACCTACGCAGAAGTTCCCTCCTCCCCTTGACGAGTCCAGCAGGGATAGTGTGGATTCCAAACATGACATTACTTGCAGGCGTTCAGTCCGCAGTACACGAGCGAAGTGCAAGAAATAATGGGGATTACAATTTTCCAACTTAATGTTCAACATTTCTTTAATAACCGTTACCTCCTTGAGGTTGAACTACAGAATTACAATCCCAATGTTATACTCTTGAACGAGACAGCTGCAATAGTTGATCAACATATTAAATTACGTGGTTACTCTACTGTGGAGAAATCGAGAGGACCCTTTAGTGCTGTAGCCATCTTAGTTAAATTAGGCTATACATTTAAAAATATTCATGTTGACGAAGATAACATTCTTGCAATAGAAATGACAACGTCTCATGGACAACTAGTGATAGTAACTGGATATTTTCCCCCGAGACAACAATATATAGAGTCAATTCCTCTACATAGGATATTAAGCAGAAATATCCCAACAATTCTAGCAGGAGATTTTAATGTTCATCACCCTGCCCTCTTCAACTGTGGAGCTGGTATTCCACTGGGTGACTTAAAAGGAAAACAACTATTTAATATTATGACAGCAAGAAACTTGTCATTTAAAGGCCCATTCTTTAAATCGTACATTGGACCTCATCCAGGACACCAGATATAGTACTGACAAACAGAGACTGTGACATCTTTCACTGTCGTATATCTCCTGGTGGAAATGTAGGATCTGACCATATCCCTGTTATAATACAACTACAAACTTCTCCATTTAAAATCCCTGTACCTCCTAAACCTAATCTTAACACCCTAGGATTTGACCCCTTCAGGGCATTTCTGGGTGACGAGGAAATTGTGTCATTGGAAAATCTACCTTCCACTGCAATTGATGATGCAATCAGGTCCCTGCATAATCGAATAATTGAAGCTACTAATGCAACTTGTCAATTAGCTTCCACAAAGATATACCAACAATATAAACCTACTAGGGAAATTAGAGACAATTTAAGAAATTATCAGCAGAATGCGAAGGCATCTTCAAACGCGACAACCACCAGTAGCTACACTGCACGATTAAGGCAAGAATTAATTAACATGATTAGTCATCACAAACGGGACTTATGGAAATTGCTAGTTCTTCAAGCTAATCAGTATAAACGTGAACCAGCAAAATTTTGGAGTAAGATCCGACAACTTTTAGGGGCAAAGCACAAGGCTCCTAACTACCTAGTTCATACCTTCACTGATGAGGATGATGAAGATGTTGAAATTAAACTTGACGATCCACAGGACCAGGCTAATTTGATGGGTGATGTATGGGAGAAAATTCTCTCCCATAATAACAGTCGTCAATTTAACAATAATCATTATCAGTTGGTAAATGAATGGAGGGATTAGAACTTGGATGACCTACAACCACTACCTTCCATCGATACTTCAACCCTTGAAGATACCCACCCGCTTACTAGACCTATTACATTACTAGAGATGAGTCAGGTTATTGGAAGAATGCGAAATAGACCCCCTGGTCTCTCTGGAATAACAATGAAACAAAGTTCCTACCCAGAAATTGTAAACAGTCTTTGGTTAATATCTTTAATGCCATCTTGGCCTCAGGACATTTTCCAGTTGTTTTTAAGACTGCTAGGATGATCTTTCTTGGTAAGCCCAATAAAGACATCCACCAACCTGGGAACTATAGACCTATATCTTTACTTGAAGTCACTGGGAAAGTTCTTGAGAAGGTCATTTCCAACAGATTGAACTACTATATGGAGTTTAATCACTTTTTTACTGAAAAACAATTTGGCTTTAGAACACATAGAGGTACCAATCATGCAATAAATGTTATTTACGATACTGTAGCAAGTCTAAAACATCAGGGCAATCTTGCCTTAATTGCCACCAGAGATGTTCATAAAGCTTTTGATAGCTTATGGCATGATGGCCTTATATACAAACTCATTGACCTACCAGACCATAACTGGACTTTTCTCAGAGTAATATATAATTTATTAACTCAAAGAAAAATCATTCCCACCTTTAATGGCAGGTCGACAGAGCCTTTTATACCGACGGCTGGTGTCCCACAAGGTTCTTGTCTCAGTCCACTTCTGTTCAACATTTATGTGAATGACCTTCCTCAACCAGAGTTTAATGATACAATTGTGACACAGTTTGCAGATGATGTTATTCATGTCGTCTTATCAACTCCGGTAACAGGAAAATACAAGTATGAGAGAGTCATAGAAAAAATGAATATTGAACTTCGTCGAACATCTAATTGGGAAAAGAAATGGAAAATTACGACTGATCCTGACAAGGTCCTTGTTAGCACGATAGGATGTTTTGCATCAACAATTGAAGATAAAGGAGGTATCTCCATCAGAGGTACACCTGTAGCCATTAGAAACCCTAACAAGATTTTGGGATACGAAATAGACAGGCTGCTCCACTCAACATCTCATGTAACTAAAAAGATCAACATAGCCAAAGCCGGTCTTAGCAGTCTCTTTCGATTCAATCAAGCCCCTCAACATGTCAAAAAACATCTGTATAAAATGATAATAAGACCAATACTCGAATACCCTTGTGTCCCTGTGTCATTAACAACAAAGACCAACATGCTACGGTTACAAAGGGTCCAGAATAGAGCTCTTCGCTTCATTACCGATACCAGGAGGAGAGACAGAGTAAAAATGGCAGATTTACACATACAACAAGATATTACTGCCATAAATGTACGCCTTGACACCCTAAAAAAAAAACAACTTTATACAATGCAAGAACTATACATGCCAGATAGAGAACATCCTATACAAGTGGTAAATACCACGGATTATATAATCAATACTCCTCCTCACAGGACTCAAAGAATGACTCTCCCACAGAGGGTCCGTCGTTTTATTCATAAAGACGATTACCATCGACCCATGATATTGAGCAACTTACCTGATGAAGAAGATTGGGTACCACCAGAACCCTTCTATGTATACTGAGAAAATCATCGCCCCCAATTAGGGAGACATCTTATATAACAATCTAATGTAAAAGTTATGCTATTTACTATGGCTGGACACCACCTGTAAGAAGCCATTGTCACGTGATTCTATAAACTGGCATAAACTGTCGCATAAATATCCGTTGTGCAATCGCAAAAAAAAAAAAAAAAAAAAAAAAAAAAAAAAAAAAAAAAAAAAAAAAAAAAAAAAAAAAAAAAAGCAATTGCAACTTGTATAATTACTACCAATTCAGAGCCATGTTCTTATATATCTGTTATATCTATGTGACTCTGATGGGTTAGTCTTATACCCCTTAAAGAATATCTTATCATTTCACGTACACTTTTTAAATTACACCAAAGTGGTTGGGCCACTTACCTTTATATCCTACCTCTCACCCCCCTCCCACCCTTTTCCAATATTTCTATCCTTACCCATCCTTCTTCCTTACCCATCTCACCAAAGCCCTGGTCTGAACAAGAACAAGAACAAGGTCAACAACCAAAACGCTTCCGAGACTAGAGTAGCAATTTACAACTGATTATGAATATCATGGTTAAAATTGGTTTCAATATACACCTACGTGTCACAACAGGTTCCAACAGGCTTGTGGCAGTGTGTTTCTTACCACACTCTGTCTCACTGCCTTTCGTTATTGTTCCAGCAGTCATAGAAGGTGGTTTATATTTTGAGGTGAAAGTTAGGTGATTTTCATAACTTGCTTGTTATATGAGTGGGACAGTCGTGCAAGAGGTACCCACTGGTCACCTTGCTTGTTATGTGAGTGTGACAGTCGTGCAAGAGGTTCCCACTGGTCACCTTGCTTATTATGTGAGTGTGACAGTCGTGCAAGAGGTTCCCACTGGTCACCTTGCTTGTTATGTGAGTGTGACAGTCGTGCAAGAGGTACCCACTGGTCACCTTGCTTGTTATGTGAGTGTGACAGTCGTGCAAGAGGTTCCCACTGGTCACCTTGCTTGTTATGTGAGTGTGACAGTCGTGCAAGAGGTTCCCACTGGTCACCTTGCTTGTTATGCGAGTGGGACAGTCGTGCAAGAGATTCTCACTGGTCACCTTGCTTGTTATGTGAGTGTGACAGTCGTGCAAGAGGTTCCCACTGGTCACCTTGCTTGTTATATGAGTGTGACAGTCGTGCAAGAGGTTCTCACTGGTCACCTTGCTTGTTATGTGAGTGTGACAGTCGTGCAAGAGGTACCCACTGGTCACCTTGCTTGTTATGTGAGTGTGACAGTCGTGCAAGAGGTTCCCACTGGTCACCTTGCTTGTTATGTGAGTGGGACAGTCGTGCAAGAGATTCTCACTGGTCACCTTGCTTGTTATGTGAGTGGAACAGTTGTGCAAAAGGTTCCCACTGGTCACGTCGTCAATCATCGGAGTCTGGGATGAAAAATGTTCAACATCCACCTCTCATTGAACCAAGCAAAATTTTGCTACCACAACTACACATAAAACTGGAAGGCAACTATGAAGAATTGGTGGAAAACCTCATCATGGTTTACAAGAACATGGGATGTAACATGTCACTTAAAATCCACTTTTTGAACTCACACTTAAACTTTTTTTCCAACGTCAAGCAAAAAGGCAGAGAGTAGGTACGGATTAGAGTTTAGAACATACTGACACATACTGTGCCTCCATCAAGTGTTGCACTGAATGACTCACATGGGTTTATCGCTTAACATGAATGATTAAATCATTAATTAAATTACGCCTAAAAGGAAAAAAAATTATTTTTGTTAAGTGCTATGTTCTTGATGCAAGTTTTTCATGTATGGTTTACAGTTACATATACAGAGTTTATACACGCAAGTTTTGTAGCATTTTTTGTTACATATGTTCAGGTGTGGGTAGTAAATCGTTTAGTTATAATGATGGTGTATTTCTTATATATAGCTTCATGTTTAGTGATTTCAGTCCATCATGTTTGATTACATGTATATTGTATACTGTGTGCTCTAAATAAAGCTTACAAAATTAGGGGATGAATAGCTACCGAATGTTTAGGTGCATAAAATGCTAATATTACAATGTAAAGTAAGAGGCCAAAGCATTAGTTTATATATAAAAACTTTTGTATATACAGTTTTCATACAAGATATGAATATAAATGTCAGGTTTGGCTAGTAGCAATTTTATTATGTATGTTGAGGGGTAGGTTGTCATCCGTTAGTTATAAGGATGTTTTCTTATAAATGGCTTCATGTATTGTGATCACGTCAATGTGTGATATGCATGTATACTGTATACTTTAAATAAAATAAAAAAAAAAAATAATCAAGGTGACCTCTGGGTTCATGACATAAAAATACCTAAGAATTCACTAATCTCATTTAAGAAGCATACAACTTTTCAAAAATTGTTGACCAGTGTAATTAGCATAGGCGAGGTCATCACCTCACCTATAGTGAGGTGTTCTCATAGTCAGGTGTGGTCATAATTCGCTTGTCTCCAAGAGACTTCTCCAAACCTTTTTACATTACAGGTATGCTTGTAGATCTGGGGTTGGGGCAGTACTATTACAAAACGACGAATGAGGATTGCAGACCCTGTAGCATACTTTTCAGACACAAAGTTCAGCCACATCAGAGGGCTTACTCTACAAGTAGAAAAAGAAGCCCTCGCGCTGGTACTGCTTTGGAGCATTTCCGATGTTACATGTGGGCCAGTACATCGCATGTGGTCACAGTCTACAGTGATCACGAATCCTCTGTATAATCTCCAAGCCATGAAAGACCGACAACACAAGGCTTCACTGCCTGGAACGCCTAAAAAGATGCAGCCCTATATTATTTCCATTAAATACTATTGGCCAGCAAAGATAATTGTTGGCAGAACTCTTAATTCTAGAGTCTAATATTTTATTTATTAGGTTAGGATGTTATTTGTGTAACCCCCTTTTCATGCTCTTTTTTTTTATCCCTGGTGTGGTTTTGTATTTTTAAGTGAGGGATCGGCTACCGTCCGCCTTATCTTGGACCTATGCTACCTGTCTGACTGCTGTCCTCGCTCTAAGTTTTTAGGATTGGCTTTATGGGTCAACGAAGAAAAAAGCTGAGCTCTATCTAAGAAAGTTGGATGGTGGAGAGGAAAGCAGTCCCATTATTTGTGCAGGCGCACGGTTACCACGGGGAGGGTGTGGCAGCCTAATCCTGAGACCTTCTCGGGGTGGGGTGGTGGCATGCAAAGAGTACGTAACCTTTATTCGGCGCATGTACACACCCTCATTACAGGCTATCTCCCCACAACCAGCGAACCAGGTTGCTAAGAAATTGATGATGGGAGCGCCCCGTCGTTCAAGTAGTGACCAGGTTCAATCAAAAAGAAGAAGGTTTTGGCATTGCAGAGGTTAATGTGGTACCCGCTCTCCCTTCTGCCCCTGTCACTCCCATTCTAAGAGCTGGTATGAAGCACGGTCTGCTATCTTGTGGCTTGTATTCTGCCTTGCTTACCGTGGAGTGCACTATACTTATCAACTGTACATAGTGTCCAGTATTTGCTGTTCTAAAATTGGTGAAGGGATAATATAAGTCCTAAAACTTTTTCCTGCTCTGTTTTATTTGCTCCCATTACAACCGGGATAACAGCATTTGGAATCCTGGGTTGTAATACGTGTCACTGTGTGATACATAGATAAGGGGTATATATATATCTATATATATATATATATATATATATATATAATATATATAATATATATATATATAATATATAATATATGCAACAAACTGTGTTGCAACACACGAGTCTTATTTATGTACATATGGCATCTCAAGTTATATGTTGAGAGTTGTGTTTAGGATGCGTTGCCACAAAGTTTATGTATTGTTTATCTGTGTTTGGGATTACTGTAATTTTTTTTTGCCTATAGCCGCTACAGGGCTATTTTATTATAATACTTTAATAACTTTTTGTGTTTGTGCAATTGTTAAATAAAATCTAAAAAAAAAAATGTAGAACTTAGCAGTACAAAATGCAAAAGGATTGTGGGTTGAGGACACAGCAATCTCGAAACTATGACAGCAGTGTCTAAGTGGTCGGAATAAAGGGAAGTAGAATTCTGGGATTATATCAAGATTACGCAGCTCAGCTCTGGTCTCCATGGATATAAATTGGTTAGAAAACATTCCAGAGAACGACTGATAAAATTAATACAAAGCATTAAACACTTCCGTATGAAAGAAAGATTGGAGGGAAGACCTTGTTTGAAATAGTATAATTGAAGAGTGAAATAGTGGTTGTTGGAAATAGTGTAACTTGATGAGTGGAAATAGTGTTGGTTTGGAAATAAACTGTAATTGATGAGTTGGAAATAGTGGTTGATTTGGAAATAGTGTACTTTGATGAGTGGAACAGTTTTGCTGAAATCGTTTTTGTTGTGGCCATTAATCGCGCTATGACACATCTCAACTATAACCTCACTTAACTATGACCCACAGCTCATTATGACCTCAACTAAACTACCCCACATCTATGACCCACATCAACGGACCACACCTCACAATGTCCACCCCTCCCTTATGACCTCATCTACGACCACACCTCACTATACCACCCCTCACTTATGACCACTAGGGGGCGCCCCCGGGGGGGGGGAAAAATACCCTCCCACCCCCGATCAAAGGACGGCCTCAAGGGGTTAAGGACATTCGCGTCCCGTACGTGTCGCACGCGGCCTGAGCCCATGTACAGTAGTGTGCCATTGTTTACAAGCCAGTGAGGATGTATTCCAATGCATACATGTGATAACATTTTGTATTATTCCATTGTTTTTAGTGGCTTGTACGGCTAAATAAGCCACCATGGGCCCAAAGAAAGCCTTCCTAAGTGCCAGTCCTGTGGTAAAGAAGGAATAAACAAATAGAATTAAAAAAAAAACTCGTAGCAAAGTACCAAAGTGGCGGAGGAAGAGAAGGGGAGAATGTGCCTTTTGGAGTGAATCAGTGATTCTACGATATGTACAGTACTAAAGCAGCAGATAACAATAAGGGCTAGAGTGCCCACCAGCGATGAAGTGTAAAATTAACAGTGTAGCGCAAGCAAGTGAAGGCGAGTAAGCAATAGAAAAACGACACAATAAGTACCTCTCCAATGTTGTTTAATGTGTATAGGGCCGCTGAACAAACACCGGCCTGCTACACATCTTCCACCACCTGTGTGGGGGGGCCTAAACCTCTGCCAGCATCTTTTCCCCATCAGACTACCTAATTAAGCTAACATCTCCAAGGTAAGTGTAAATATAAAAATGTAAGTATAAAGTAAATATAAGTGTAAGTATAAAAACCCCAATGGAAATACGTGTCACTCTGACTTTTTTGGGTTAATCCAAGGTACTTACACTGTATGCTTGTTATGTATGAAATCTATGTATAATAACTGAATTTGGTGTAACCTGAATAACGCTTACTTATTTATAAATAAAATGTAAATCATCTCTTATTTATAAATTAAAAATGTAAATCTTTCTTATTTATAAATTAAAAATGTAAATATTTCTTCTTTCAACACACCGGCCATAATCCCACCGAGGCGGGGTGGCCCAAAAGAAAAATGAAAGTTTCTTCCTTTTACAATTCAGGTAATACATACAGGAGAAGGGGTTAATAGCCCCTCGCCCCTGGCATTTTATCGCCCTCACTACAACACACATGGCTTACGGAGGAAGAATTCTGTTCCACCTTATTCTCCCACGGAGGTAAGAGGAAATAAACAAGAACAAGAACTAGTAAGAAAATAGAAAGAAAACCAGAGGGGTGTGTATAATATGCTTGTACATGTATGAGGTAGTGTGAACCTAAGTGTAAGTAGAAGTAGCAAGACATACCTGAAACCCTTTTTTTTGGCCCATGTTATGAGACAGAGAATGGACACCAGCATTCTAACCATCATGTAAAACAATAACAGGCTTTCGTTTTACACTCACTTGACAGGATGGTTAGTACCTCCCTGGGTGGTTGCTGTCTACCAACCTACTAACCTACCAATGTAAATATTTCTTATATGTAAATTAAAAATGTAAATAATTTCTTATTTATAAATTACATACATTGTTAAAGTGTGAATAGTGGTGGTGTGGGTTTCGCTGGTGCCTTTCACCACCCCACTACCACCACAATGTACAGCTTTTTTTTTTTTGTTTTCTCAGTGGCCCTTATAAACCCAACACCACCACACTTCAAGCCCTCACATACATTAAAAGAAATATTTTATTCATTCTAGACTATGTAATCATTTTCTATGTATATTTGATTATTGCTCATTATGTCAATATTAGAGGAAGTATGATAAATAAATAAGCAGTAGAGATATTAGCATCATATTGAAGCATAATAAACTCGCCTTTCCTCTTACCCTCCTACTTGTCTTCCATACACCAACAAGAGTCAATAAAGGGTAAATATGATGTAAAAGGTTCCATTTATCATTTTATTAGTGCTTTATATATTCTCATTGTTTTCCTTTGATGTACAGTGGACCCTCACCAATGGCTTTAATCCATTCCAGGGAGCTAGCCTTTAGGTCGAATTAATTTTCCCCATAAAAATACATGTAATGGAAATAGAATAAATCTGTTCCCAGACCTCCAAAAGTGTTAAACAAATAATTTTTTTTTACATGAACTATACATTTCCTACACAGAAATGAATGGTACATGCAGAATAAACGAATTAAAGGGCATTATACCTTTATTATGGTTGAGTTGATGATGATGTGGCCCGCTTCAGGGAAAATACAGATTTTTTCTATTGTTTGGAAGGGGAATTCCCTTCCATAAAAACTTCAGGTACCACAGTCCTTTGGTGGGGGGTTCCTCCCTTCATGGTTTTTAATGCCACTAGACCTGCTTGAGAGTCACTGTGACCCCTGTCCGCACAAAATATCTGTCCAGAGAGCTCTGTTTCTCACGTGCCCTTAGGATTTCCCTAAAAATGGACACAAGGGTCATTGCACATGTTGCCAATATGGTTGGCAACAGCTGTGACAGGATAAAAATTCATCCATAAAATGCTGCACCTTCGTAAACAGTGATACACATTTTCCTTAATCCTTGATAAAGGCAATTTCCTCCGTCTCTCTTCCTCCTGCTCTGAAGCACATTCCTGAGCTTCTGATCTGTTGCTGTTGCACATTCAGCACTTACAGAGCTGCAGTGGTTAGTTCTTCATCATTGTTCTGCACCAACTCTTCCACCAATCCTCACAACAAACCTCCAACCCCCATGGACTTTGCCCAATGACCAATAGCTTCCCAACTGCATAGGCTCCCTGAGGGTTGATAGCCCAAAGAAAAAAAAAAAAAAAAAACACACAAAAACAAAAAACCCTTCCAAAATCTGTCCTCTTCTTGTACACATTCTGCCACAGTGTTTCCGCCAAGCAGAGATTCAAGTCCTGCAAGTCACTCCCTCCCAAGCTTACTATAAGAGTTTATGCAATTTTCGGAGGATATTGAAGTGATATTTTCAAAAACACTCAGGTATTCAGTGTCTGAGGTCACTTCAAAGCACTTTTGCAACACTGCTATTTGGTAGAGTTTTTTGAAGTTTGAAATGACCTGCAGGCCCATGGGCTGGAGGAGAGGAGTTGTATTAGGAGGCAAAAAACTTCACTTTAACGAGCTAAACTCCCCTGCAATTTGCTCTTGCAAGTCCATGAGGAGAAGCAGGAG
The DNA here is from genome assembly GCF_026875155.1 of Cherax quadricarinatus. Taxonomy (NCBI): domain Eukaryota; kingdom Metazoa; phylum Arthropoda; class Malacostraca; order Decapoda; family Parastacidae; genus Cherax; species Cherax quadricarinatus. The sequence continues at coordinate 16,700 of NW_026504949.1, forward strand.
CATTTGGTCCATTAAACAGAGGAACTTAAAGTGACAATTTCTTTTTCGCAGGAGGTACTTTTTCACAGTGGGGCCAAACACATCATAAAACCAGTTCCATGAACATTTCCCCCTCATTGACCCATGCCTTACTGTTTGATCTCCACATCACACACCAATTAACCCCCGTGATATTGTTTTTTCTTGAACACACTGGGAGATTCAGAGTGATAGACCAATAAAAGGTTTCACTTTGCAATCACCACTAACATTAACTACACAACATGATATGTCAGCCTGTCCTTTCATGGGCTTATGTCCTGGCAGTGCCTTTTCCCCTTGAGTTAATGTAGGTCCTGGTTTGGCATTTTTACCTTCCTGAACAGACCTGTTTTCGTCACAATTAAACACTCGTTCAGGTGTTAAGTTTTCATCTCTGTGTACTCCTTAAAGTCCTGCACCATATTTTTCAGCTGCTTTTTTTCTGAACTGGCATCCTCACCATGCCTTATCACACAACTGTGTAAATGCCACTATGATTCTAAAATCTCTCAAACTCAAGCCTTTGCTGGCTTAATTCATCAATATCATCACTATTTTTGGAGGCTTTTCTAATGAGTCAATCATGCAACTGCCTTGCCTTTTCAACATATATTGGATTGAGGACACACTATCTCCTAATAATTTTTTTTTTGTTGATCCACCAACCAACAACAGTCTCATCCACCTCTTCAGTTATTTGTGATCTCCGGTTTGAAAACTTCCTGCACCATTTGCAACAATAACTTCCTTGATAGCCCTTCTGTTCCACACAAGATAGTGTGATGGTTGAATGGAATTTGTTTATTAGCCTTTCCAACTCAGACATATGCACTCCACGTTTCATATTTTTCAATACAGTGGACCCCCGTTAACGATTTAATCCGTGCCAGGAGGGCTCATCGTTATGCGAAATAATCGTTTATGGCGAATTAATTTTCCCCATAAGCAATAATGGAAATAAAATTAATCCGTGCAAGACGCCCAAAAGTATGAAAAAAAATTTTTTTTTACCACATGAAATGTTAATTTTATACACACCAAACTGAAAAAGGCATGCACAATTACATACACTGACTTTTATTGAAGATCTGTTGATGATTGATGGGATGGGAGGAGGGGAGAGCATTATCTTCTTACTGTTTAGAAGGGGAATCCCCTTCCATAGGACTTGAGGTAGCAAGTCCTTTTCTGGGGTTACTTCCGTCTTCTTTTAATGCCAGTTGGGGTGGGGGTTTTTTTCTTGTGGGGGGTTTTCTAGACCCAGCTTCAGAGTCACTGACCTCTGTCGCACAACAAATCTGGTCCATAGAGCTCTGACCCTCCCGGTTCTTCAAGACTTTCCTAAAAATGGGCCATAACATTGTCCATTGAAATAGTCACAAGCACGGCTTGCAACAGCTGTGTCAGGTGATTTTCATTCAATAAAGGTTTGCAGTTCATAACCACCTGCACACATTTCCTTAATCCTTTTGAAGTAGGCTCAAAAGGATTCCACAACTGCATAGGCGTCTCTAGGGGTTTAGCCCCAAACCCTTCAAAATCTTTCGTTAAATTTCCCATACATGAATTCTCACCCTTTTACACCCATCAAGGGTTGGCACTAGAAGCTTTCCCTGTGGGGCCCATGGTCACTTATTTTCCAGAAACAGCACCGACACGAAAAACACACTGTAATAATACGAAAATATTCCGAGTGTAATGCTTGGATGTTACCGCGGAGCTGGCTGGTAAACAATGCGGGACGGCCGGCACATGTGAGGCACATTGGACGCGTCTCGGACGAAAATCGGTATGGCGGTTTTTAATCGGTATGCGGGGCAAAAATTTTGCGATAAAAGTAATCGTTATGCGGAAAAATCGCTAGCGATGCCCATCGATTAATATGGGCGGGGGGTCCACTGTAATCTCTTTTTCATTTCCATTAGAAAATTCTCAACCTATTATTATAAATAAAAAAGGCACAATACCGTGACGGAACGATACACAAATAACCGCACATAAAAGAGAGAAGCTTACGACGACGTTTCGGTCCGACTTGGACCAATGACAAAGTCTTACTAACAGAGGTGGAGCAGGACGGCTATAATATAGGCAGGAAGAGGTGGAGGTGTAGTAGTAGTTAGTAGTAGTACAAGAAATGTAATATAATACCGCCAGATGAAAAGACACATTGCACAACACCCCCGGGGCATCCCCACCGTAGAAGGTTTCGCCATCCAGCCACCACTGGATGGCGAAACGTCCACAACAAAGACAAACCAGACGCTGCACATGCGTCCTTAATTAAGCCACATGTGCAGCGTCTGTTGTCTTTGTTGTGGACCGTTTTCGCATCCAGTGGCTGGCTGGATGGCAAACGTCTACGGTGGGGATGCCCGTGTGATGTGCATGTGTCATTGCATCCTGTCGGTATTATATACAATTCTTGTACAGTGGACCCCCGCATAACGATGGCATCACATAGCGATTAATCCGCATAACCAGCGTGCTTTAATCGCAAAAATTTTGCCTCACTACCGCTTAAAAAACCCGCTTACCGATTTCGGTTCCGAGACCGTCCAATGTGCGGGCCGAGCCACCTCACATGTTCCGCCGTGGCATGTTTACCAGCCATCGCCTCCGCTTGTAACATCCAACATACAATCGGATATTCGTATTATTACGAGTGATTTCCCGGTGCTTTTCTGGAAAATAAGTGACCATGGGCCCCAAGAAGCTTCTAGTGCCAACCCTACAGCAATAAGGGTGAGAATTACAATAGAGATGAAGACAAAGATCATTGATAAGTAGAAAAGTGGAGTGGCATGTCTCCGGAGCTGCCAGGTTGTAAATAATAAACCCCAATCAACCATCGCTACTATTGGTGGTACAGCTGCTGCTGCACTGTCAGCTGCTGCTTGCGGCTGCACTGGTCCAGCTGCTGCTGCTGCTGTAGCACGTTGTTGGTGTGGCTTTTTGAGAATACCAAGAAACAATTAACCCCCAGAGGATTTTGCCACCCAGGATAACCCCTAAAAAGTCAGTGTCAATCGAAGACTGTCTAAACTTATATCCATTGGGGTCCTAATCTTGTCTCCCAGATGCAACCCACACAAGTCGACTAACACCCAGGTGAACAGGAAAAATGCCTGGAAACTAGTGCTCATATTGGTGAATTTAAAGGCCAGCAAAGGTTGTTTGAGAGATTTAAGAATCGTAGTGGCATACACAGTGTGATAAGGCCTGTTACTGGAAGAAAAATGCCAAATCAGGACCACAGTACTCAGGAGGAGAAAAGGGCACTCCCAGACACCGTGTCTCATCTGTCATTGCTGCATCTTCATTAAAGGTAAGTGTCATTTCATTCTTCACTTTAGTAGACTAGTACAATGCACAATATAGACTGTGCATGTACTACTCTACTTTGTTGCATGTATCCTTCCTCTTTGTGTGTGGGAAAATGTATATCTCAGATCTCTTCTCAACAACAACAAAACAATAAAAAAATAAACAAAACAACAAAAACGGAAAAAAAACAACCGGGGAAGGAGGAGAAAAGAGAGAGATCCCATGAAATAAACATTTTCCCACAAACAAAGGCGGAAGGATACATGCACAATATAGAGTAGTACCTGCACAGTATATATTGTGCCATGTACTAGTCTACTAAATGAAGAAATAAAAAGACACTTAACCTTATTGAAGATGCCGCAATGACTGATGAGACACTGTGTCCTGGGAGTGCCTTTTCCTCCTGAGTAACTGTAGTCCTGTTTGGCATTTTCTTCCAGAACAGGCCTTATATCACACTGTGTATGCCACTACGATTCTTAAATCTCTCAAAAACAACCTTGTTGGTTTACAAAATTCACACCAATATGACACTATTCCAGGCATTTATATTTTTGGTTTTTTTTTTTTATTTTTTTTTTTTTTTTTTTTTTTTTTTTTTTTTTTTTTTTCCCTGTTCACCCTCCTGGGTGTTAGGTCGACTTGTTGTGGGGTTTGCTCCTGGGAGACAAGATTAAGGACCCCCAATGGAAATAAGTTAGACCAGTCTTCGATGACACTGACTTTTTGGGTTATCCTGGGTGGCAAATCCCTTCTGGGGTTAATTTGTTTCTTGGTATTCTCAATAAGCCAACATCCAACATAACGGTGCTATCATAGACAGCAGCAGCAGCAGCTGACAGTGCAGCAGCACAGCAGTCTGACAGTGCAGCAAGCAGCTGTACACCACCAATAGTAGCGATGGTTGATTGGGGTTTTATTATACAAACCTGGCCACCTCGAGACATGCACTCCACTTACATACTATCAATGATCTTTTTTCTTTTTTTTCTTCATCTCTAGTAGTAATTCTCACCCTATTGCGGTAGTGGGTTGGACTAGAAGCTTTCTTGGGGCCCTTGGTCACTTATTTTCCCAGAAAAAGCACCGAAAATACACGGTAATAATTACGAAATATTCCGATTGTATGCTTGATGTTTACAGCGGAGGCAGCTGGTAAACAATGCCACACCGGCGGAACATGTGAAGAGTGGCTCAGCAGGCCCGCACATTGGACCGGTCTCTCTGGGACGAAAATCGGTACGAGAGCCGGGTTTTTAAGAAAGCGGTATGTGAGGCAAAATTTTTTGCGATTAAAGCACGCGGAAAAAAAAATGGCGCGGATTAATCGCTATTGATGCATCGTTATGGCGGGCGGGGGTCCACTGTATCAAAGAATTTGTATTTAATAACCACAGTGATGAAATGACACATGACACCCACCCGGCATCCCCCACCGTAGACGGTTCGCCATCCAGAGAGGAGGCCAGCCATACTGGATGGCGAAACGTCCCACAAAAAAAGACAACCAGACGCGCAACATGTGTCCTATAAGACATGTGCAGCGTCTGTTGTCTTGTTTGTGGACGTTTCGCCATCCAGTGGATGCTGGATGGCGAAACGTCTACGTGGGATGCCCGGGTGTGTGTCATGTGTCATTTCATCTTTTGATTGGTTGGTTGGTGTCGGTATTATTATACAAAATTCATTGTACTTACTACTACTACTACTACTACCCCTTCCCCCACCTCTTCCTGCCTATATATAGCCGTCCCTGCTCCACCTCTGTTAGTAAGACCTTTGCAAGGGTCCAAGTCGACCCCGAAACGTCGGTCGTAAGCTGTCTCCTTCTCTTCTTTTATGTGCGGGTTAATTTGTGTATTCGTTCCAGTCAACGTATTGTGCGTTTTATTTAATAAAAAGGTGAGAATTTCTATGGAAATGAAAAAAGAGATTACAGTGGACCCCCCCCCCCCGCATAACGATGGCCATCGCATAGGCGATTTTTTTTCCGCATAAACGATTACTTTTAATTCGCAAAATTTTGCCCGCATACCGGATTAAAACCCGCATACCCGAGTTCGTCCGAGACGCGTCCCAATGTGCCTCACAGTGCCGGCCGTCCCCATTTTAACCAGCCAGCCTCCCGCGTAAAAAAAAAAAAAAAAAAAAAAAAAAAAAAAAAAAAAAAAAAAAACATCCAAGTCATACACCTCGGAATATTTTCGTATTATTACAGTGTTTTCGGTGCTGTTTCTGGAAATAAGTGACCATGGGCCCCAAGAAAGCTCTAGTGCCAACCCTGTGGAAAAAGGGTGAGAAATTAGTAATGGAAATTTTTTTTTATAAGAAAGGATTTTGAAGGGTTTGGGGCTAAACCCTGAGAAGGCCTATCCAGTTTGTGGAATCCATTGTTGCCCTACTTCAAAGATTAAGGAATGTGTTGCAGGAGTTGGTTTGAAGCTGCAAAAACCTTTATAGATGAACATCCTCACCCTGACAACAGCTGAATGCCAAAGCCGTGCTTGTGACTATTTCAACTGACAATGTTTATGGCCCATTTTAGGAAAGTCTGAAGAAACGGGACAGGTACAGGAGCTCTATGGACAGATTGTTGGTGCGACAGAGGTCCTGTGGACTCTGAAGCAGGTTCCTAGTGGCATTAAAAGAAGAAGGGAAGGAAACCCCAGAAAAGGACTTGCTACCATCAAGTCCGAATGGAAAGGGGATTCCCCTGCTAAAACAGTAAGAAGATAATGCTCTCCTCCTTCCCTCCCCCCCTCCTCCTCCTCCCCTTTCCCCCTCCTCACCATCTCCCACAATCATCACCAATCTTCAATAAAAGTAAGTGTCCAGGTAATTGTGGGCATGCCTTTTCAGTTTGTGTGTATTAAAAATTAAACAATTTCATGTGGTAAAAAAAATTTTTTTTCATACTTTTGGCGTCTTGGCACGGATTAATTTTATTTCCATTATTTCTTAGGGGAAAATTAATTCGCATAACGATATTTTTCGCAAAACGAATGAGCCCTCTTTTGCAACGGATTAAAATCGTTAACACCGGGGGTCCACTGTAATTGAAAAATATGAAGTGGAGTGCAATATGTCTGAGTTGGAAAGGCTATATACAAATGTCCATTCAAAAAAATCCATCACTACTAATCTCTTGTTGAACGAAGGGCTATCCAAGGAAGTTATGTTGCCAAAAGGTGCCAGTATGTTTTCAACGGAGATCCACAAATAACCTGAAGAGGTGGTGAGACTTTGTTGGTGTGGATCAACCCAAAAAAAAAAAATTATTAGGAGATAGTGTGCCTCAATCAATAATATGTGAAAAGGCAAGGCAGTTGCATATGATCTCATTAAGAAAAATGCCTCAAAATCAGTGATGATATTGATGAATTTTAAGGCCAGCAAAGGCTGTTTGAGATGATTTAAAGAATCATAGTGGCAAACACAGTGTGATAAGGCATGGTGAGGGCGGCCAGTTCAGACAAAAAAGCAGCTGAAAAAATATGTGCAGGACTTTAAGGAGTACACAGAGACTGAAAACTCTTAAAACCTGAACAAGTGTTTAAATTGTGACGAAACAGGTCTGTTTCTGGAAGAAAATGCCAAACAGGACCTACATTACTCAGAGGAAAAGCACTGCCAGACATAAGCCCATGAAAGACAGGCTGACATTCATGTGTGTAGTAAAGTTAGGTGTGATTGCAAAGTGAAACCTTTATTTGTCCTATCACTCTGAATCTCTCCCAGTGTGTTCAAGAAAAAACAATAATCAAGGGTAAATGTGTGTGTGATGTGAGATCAACAGATAAGGCAATGGGTCAAATGAGGAAATGTTTCATGGACGTGGTTTTAATGATGGTGTTGTGTTTGCCCCACTGTGAAAAATTACCTCCTGGAAAAGAAAATTGTCCACTTAAGTTCCCCTCTGTTAATGGACAATGCCCTGCTCATATCCTCAGACTTGCAAGAGCAAATTGGCAGGGAGTTTAGCTTCGTTAAAGTGAAGTTTTTTTGCCTCCTAATACAAACTCCTCCTCCTCCACCCATTGGGCCAGCAGGTCATTTCATCACTTCCATCAAAAAAAAACTCTACCACAAAAGCAGTTTTCAAAAGTGCTTTGAAGTGACCTCAGACACGAACTGACCCTGAGGTGGGGGATTTTGTTTTTTTTATTTTTTTTTTTTGAAATATCACTTCAATATCTCAGTTGCTAAACCTTATAGGTAAGAGGCTTGGAGGGAGTGACTTGCAGGACGTTTGAAAATCTGCTTGGAGGAAAACTGTGGGCCAGAATGTTGTACAAGAGATAGACAGATTTTGGAAGGGTTTGGGGGCTAACCCTCAGGGAGCCTATGCCAGTTGTGGAAGCTAGTGTGTCATTGGGAAAGTCATGGGGGTTGGAGGTTTTGTGGTGAGGGATGTGAAGAGTTGGTGCAGAACAATGATGAAGACCTAAAACCGACTGCAGCTCTGTAATGTGCTGAGTGCAAACAGCACACAGATCAGAGCTCAGGAATGTGCTCCAGAGCAGGAGAGAAGAAGAATCGGAGGAACTTTGCCTTTTTAATCCAAAGGATTAAGGAAATGTGTACAATGTTACGAAGGTGCAAAAGGCATTTATGGATGAATTTTATCCCTGTCACAGCTGTTTGCAAGCCATAATTTGGCAAACATGTGCAATGATACACTTGTGTCACCATTTTAGGGAATCCCTAAGGGCACGTGGAAACAGAGATCTCGGGGACAGCTATTTTGTGCACAAGGGGTCCAGTGACTCTCAAGCTGGTCCTAGTGGCATTAAAAAAACCAAGAAGGGAGGTAACCCCACCAAAGGACTTGGTACATGAAGTTTTTTCTGGGAAGGGAATTCCCCCTTCCAAAACAATAAGAAAAAAATCTGAATTTTTTCCCTGAAGCAGGCACATCACTCCACAACAACTCCATAATAACGGGTAATATTGCATTTAATTTTAGTTTATTCTGCATGTACCATTCAATTTCTGTGTAGGGAAATGTATAGTTCCATTAAAAAAAATTATTTTTTTTTTTTTAAAAAAATTTATTTTGTTTAACACTTTTTGGGAGGTCTGGACCAGAATACTTCTATTTCCATTACATGTAAATTTCTTATGGGGGAAAAATTAATTCCGACTAAAAGGCAGCTCCCTGGAATGGATTAAAGCCATTGGTTGAGGGTCCACTGTAACATAAAGAAAACATGACGAATAAAAACTATAAAGCACAATACAATGGATAAATGAAACAATCTTACATCATATTTACCCTTTATTGACTCTTGTTGGTGTATGGAAAGGACAAGTAGAGGTAAGAGGAAAGGAGAGGCGAGTATTATTATGCTTCAATATGATGCTAATATCTCTACTGCCTTATTTTATTTATCATACTTCAATCTAATATAGACATAATGAGCATATAAATAACATAGAAACATGATACATAGTCTAGAATGAATAAAATATGTCATAATGTATGTGAGGATTAAGTGGTAAGGTGGTGTTGGTTTATAAGGGCCACTTGAGAAGCCTGTACATAGTGGTGGTAAGTGGTGGTGAAAGGCCAAACCAGCAGAACCCACCACCCACATTTCACCACTTTAACAATTGTATGTATTTTATATAAATAAGAAATATTTACATTTTAAAATTTTACATATAAGAAATATTTACATTGGTAGGATTAGTTAGGTTGGTAGACAGCAACCACACCCAGGGAGGGGTAACTTACATCCTGTCAAGTGAGTGTAAAACGAAAAGCTGTTTATTGTTTTACCATGATGGTGAGGATTGCTGGTGTCCATTTCTTCCTGTCTCATAAACATGCAAGGTTTCCAGGTAACGTCTTTTGCTACTTCTACTGTAAACTTTAGGTCATACCCTACAACCTACATGTACAAGCAGATTATACACACCCCTCTGGGTTTTCTTCTAGTTTCTTACTAGTTCTTGTTCTGTTATCTTTCCTCTTACCTCCCGTGGGGAAGTGAAACAGAATTTCTTTTCCTCTTTCCTCCGTAAGCCATGTTGTTGTTAAAGAGCGACTAAAATTGCCCGGGCGAGGGGCTATTAACCCTTCTCCTGTATATATTACTGAATGGATAAGGAGAAACATCATTTTTCCTTTTGGGCCACATAACCCCGCCTCGGTGGGATATGGCCGTGTGTTGAAAGCAAAGAAATATTTACATTTTAATTTATAAATAAAGCAAGATTTACATTTTAATATTTATAAATTAAGAAAGATTTACATTTTAATTTATAAATAAGTAAGTTTTTATTCAGGTTACACAAATTCAGTTATATACATAGATTATCATACATAGCAGCATAAGTGTAAAGTACCTAGGATAACCCAAAAAGTCAGAGTGACAACGTATTTTTTCCATGGGGTCCCTTTTATACCTTACACTTATATTTAACTTTTTTATACTTAAATTTTTTATATTTACACACTTTAACCTTGAGATGTAGCTTAATTATTAGTCTGATAAAAGAAGCTGGCAGAGGTTTAGGTGTGGAAGATGTGAGGAGGCCGTGTATGTTCAGAGCGGCCCTATACACATTAAACAACATTGGAGAGTTACTTTTGTGTCGTTTTTTCTATTGCTTACCACTAACACTCAGCTTAACTTGCTTGCTACACGTTAATTTTTAACCCTTCATTCAAAGCGCTGGCTGGCACTAATAGCCCTTATGGATATCTGCTGCTTTAGTACTGTTACAATCGTAGAATCACTGATTCGACAATCCCAAAAGGCACATTCTGTCTCCTCTTCTTCACCCCCTCTCTCTTTCTCTTCCCCTCCTCCACTTGTACTTGCTACGAGTTTTTTTTTTAATTCTATTGTTTTTTTTCCTTCTTCTTTACCACAGGACTGCACTAAGAAAGCTTTCTTTTTGGGCCCCATGGTGGATTATTTAGGCAGTTAACAAGCCTAAAAAACAATGGAATAATACAAAATGTAACACAGTATGCATTGAAATCATCCTCACTATGGCTTGTAAACAATGGCAACACTCTACCTGTACCTGGGCTCAGGCCGCGTGGACACCGTACGGGACGAATGTCCTTAAAAACCCAACCCCCTTGAGGGTTTTCGTCCATGAGATCTACGGCTTAATCGTTAGGGTCCCCAAACCGTAGATCTACATCATGAGCTCAGCTCAACTCTGATAAGCTGTGAGCGTTAATTTTTGGCCTTGATTTGAGAGAATACATGTATGGTGGTATGGTGTGGCACCCACATAAAAAACAAATCCGCAGCACATAGTGCACGGAGAAAAAAAAACGAGACCATAATTTTCTATTAAAAAAGCAACTTTGCAGTGTTTTTTATTTTTTCGTATGTTTTTAGAGGTGTATTTTGCGATTTTCTGGTCTCATTTGATAGAATGGAAGACATATTACAGAAATAGCGATGATTTTGACTTTTGTTTTTAGTACTGGAAATGGGTTGAAAACTGAGCTCAAAGTACGGAAATGTTAAATTTTTGAGTGCCGATGTTCAATGATTAACAAATGACCCTCACACATCTAACACTGGGGGGTCTAATATACATTCACAAATGTAGGGATATTATTATACAATTATTACAATATTGCATAAGGAGTAAATCTTCTATTTTTTGGTTTGAATAAAAATTCATCAATGGGTGATAAAAAATCAAAATATAATTCCTTAGTAAAGCAGCCTAAAACCTTAACTAATTGAACAGAGAAATGTTAGTTTAGTGGCCAGGAATGTCTGCATTGTTTTATTATGGACCCTATTTTGAAATTGGAGTATTTTTAAAAATTCGCTTGTCTCCAAGAGACTTCTCCAAACCTTTTTACATTACAGGTATGCTTGTAGATCTGGGGTTGGGGCAGTACTATTACAAAACGACGAATGAGGATTGCAGACCCTGTAGCATACTTTTCAGACACAAAGTTCAGCCACATCAGAGGGCTTACTCTACAAGTAGAAAAAGAAGCCCTCGCGCTGGTACTGCTTTGGAGCATTTCCGATGTTACATGTGGGCCAGTACATCGCATGTGGTCACAGTCTACAGTGATCACGAATCCTCTGTATAATCTCCAAGCCATGAAAGACCGACAACACAAGGCTTCACTGCCTGGAACGCCTAAAAAGATGCAGCCCTATATTATTTCCATTAAATACTATTGGCCAGCAAAGATAATTGTTGGCAGAACTCTTAATTCTAGAGTCTAATATTTTATTTATTAGGTTAGGATGTTATTTGTGTAACCCCCTTTTCATGCTCTTTTTTTTTATCCCTGGTGTGGTTTTGTATTTTTAAGTGAGGGATCGGCTACCGTCCGCCTTATCTTGGACCTATGCTACCTGTCTGACTGCTGTCCTCGCTCTAAGTTTTTAGGATTGGCTTTATGGGTCAACGAAGAAAAAAGCTGAGCTCTATCTAAGAAAGTTGGATGGTGGAGAGGAAAGCAGTCCCATTATTTGTGCAGGCGCACGGTTACCACGGGGAGGGTGTGGCAGCCTAATCCTGAGACCTTCTCGGGGTGGGGTGGTGGCATGCAAAGAGTACGTAACCTTTATTCGGCGCATGTACACACCCTCATTACAGGCTATCTCCCCACAACCAGCGAACCAGGTTGCTAAGAAATTGATGATGGGAGCGCCCCGTCGTTCAAGTAGTGACCAGGTTCAATCAAAAAGAAGAAGGTTTTGGCATTGCAGAGGTTAATGTGGTACCCGCTCTCCCTTCTGCCCCTGTCACTCCCATTCTAAGAGCTGGTATGAAGCACGGTCTGCTATCTTGTGGCTTGTATTCTGCCTTGCTTACCGTGGAGTGCACTATACTTATCAACTGTACATAGTGTCCAGTATTTGCTGTTCTAAAATTGGTGAAGGGATAATATAAGTCCTAAAACTTTTTCCTGCTCTGTTTTATTTGCTCCCATTACAACCGGGATAACAGCATTTGGAATCCTGGGTTGTAATACGTGTCACTGTGTGATACATAGATAAGGGGTATATATATATCTATATATATATATATATATATATATATATAATATATATAATATATATATATATAATATATAATATATGCAACAAACTGTGTTGCAACACACGAGTCTTATTTATGTACATATGGCATCTCAAGTTATATGTTGAGAGTTGTGTTTAGGATGCGTTGCCACAAAGTTTATGTATTGTTTATCTGTGTTTGGGATTACTGTAATTTTTTTTTGCCTATAGCCGCTACAGGGCTATTTTATTATAATACTTTAATAACTTTTTGTGTTTGTGCAATTGTTAAATAAAATCTAAAAAAAAAAATGTAGAACTTAGCAGTACAAAATGCAAAAGGATTGTGGGTTGAGGACACAGCAATCTCGAAACTATGACAGCAGTGTCTAAGTGGTCGGAATAAAGGGAAGTAGAATTCTGGGATTATATCAAGATTACGCAGCTCAGCTCTGGTCTCCATGGATATAAATTGGTTAGAAAACATTCCAGAGAACGACTGATAAAATTAATACAAAGCATTAAACACTTCCGTATGAAAGAAAGATTGGAGGGAAGACCTTGTTTGAAATAGTATAATTGAAGAGTGAAATAGTGGTTGTTGGAAATAGTGTAACTTGATGAGTGGAAATAGTGTTGGTTTGGAAATAAACTGTAATTGATGAGTTGGAAATAGTGGTTGATTTGGAAATAGTGTACTTTGATGAGTGGAACAGTTTTGCTGAAATCGTTTTTGTTGTGGCCATTAATCGCGCTATGACACATCTCAACTATAACCTCACTTAACTATGACCCACAGCTCATTATGACCTCAACTAAACTACCCCACATCTATGACCCACATCAACGGACCACACCTCACAATGTCCACCCCTCCCTTATGACCTCATCTACGACCACACCTCACTATACCACCCCTCACTTATGACCACTAGGGGGCGCCCCCGGGGGGGGGGAAAAATACCCTCCCACCCCCGATCAAAGGACGGCCTCAAGGGGTTAAGGACATTCGCGTCCCGTACGTGTCGCACGCGGCCTGAGCCCATGTACAGTAGTGTGCCATTGTTTACAAGCCAGTGAGGATGTATTCCAATGCATACATGTGATAACATTTTGTATTATTCCATTGTTTTTAGTGGCTTGTACGGCTAAATAAGCCACCATGGGCCCAAAGAAAGCCTTCCTAAGTGCCAGTCCTGTGGTAAAGAAGGAATAAACAAATAGAATTAAAAAAAAAACTCGTAGCAAAGTACCAAAGTGGCGGAGGAAGAGAAGGGGAGAATGTGCCTTTTGGAGTGAATCAGTGATTCTACGATATGTACAGTACTAAAGCAGCAGATAACAATAAGGGCTAGAGTGCCCACCAGCGATGAAGTGTAAAATTAACAGTGTAGCGCAAGCAAGTGAAGGCGAGTAAGCAATAGAAAAACGACACAATAAGTACCTCTCCAATGTTGTTTAATGTGTATAGGGCCGCTGAACAAACACCGGCCTGCTACACATCTTCCACCACCTGTGTGGGGGGGCCTAAACCTCTGCCAGCATCTTTTCCCCATCAGACTACCTAATTAAGCTAACATCTCCAAGGTAAGTGTAAATATAAAAATGTAAGTATAAAAATTCTTTTTTAAAATTTTTTTTTTTATCAAAACTTCATCCATCCTTTTTTGCCTCCTTTTACCCCCCTTTGCCAAATTTGTACCCTCTTTTTACTCTCCATTACTCGATTCTCCTCATCACTTCAGCTTTGCAAAAATCTCTCATATGCAAGATTTTTTTTCCTTTACCTCGTCATTTCCACCAATTCCTTCTCTTCCCTCCGCACCCCCGTCCATATCCACAAACTTCTGCTCACACTAACACTGCATTCCTAAATCAAACCTCATATCTCTTCGACTTCTTCCTTATTACCTAAAACTCGCACTAGGCTATCTTTCCCCCAACAGTTCCTTAATTTTAACCTTAATTTCTTTGTTGTTCAATAAATAAACTTTCTTTTTTCTTACTCCCCGATGACATTCTCATTGTACCATCTACCCCTTACTGTAGCTACAACTAAATAATGACCTGATATATCCGCTGCCCCTCTAAAAACATGTACATCCAGAGTCTGCTCATCAACCTTGTTTCTACTATTACATAGAAATAACAAACTGCTGTCAGCAGGCCCTCTATTACATCTCATTTACTAATCTTTTTCCTAAATATAAGTAAAGTGGCCCCCCCGCCTAACGTTGGCATCATATAACGTTAAATCCGCCTAGCATTACATTTTATCGCTAAAATTTGGCCTTGCATAGCGTTAAAAAACTTGCTCAACGCGATTCGTCCGAGACGCGTCTATGTGCGGCCTGAGCCAGCCTCACATGTTCCATGGTGCCAGTGTTTACAAGCCAGCCTCCGCGGTAACATCCACGCATACGATCGGAACTTTTGTTTTTATTACAGCCATTTTTTTGTGATTTCACCTGCAAAATAAGTGACCATGGCCCCAAAGGGAAAGCTTCTGTGCCAACCCTACAGGAATAAGGGTGAGAATTACTATGGCGATGAAGAAAGAAAATCATTGCTAAGTATGAAAGTGGAGTACGTGTCTCCGAGCTGGCCAGGTTGTATAGTAAACCCCAATCAAACCATCGCTACTATTGTGTCCAAGAAAACGGCAATCATGGAAGCTGTTCTTGCCAAAAGGGGCAACTTTTTTTTCGAAACAGAGATCGCAAGTGATAGAAGATGTTGAGAGGGCTGTTTATTAATGTGAATAAACGAAAAGCAGATAGCAGGAAATAGCAAACTCTCAAGCGATCATAAGTGAAAGGCTAGGAAGTTGCATCAGGATTTAATTAGGAAAATGCCTGCAAACTAGTGATGAGTGAGTGAATTTAAGGCCAGCAAAGGTTGGTTTGAGAGATTTAAGAAGCGTAGTGGCATACATGTGTGATAAGACATGGTGAGGCTGGCCAGTTCGGACCAAAAAGCACTGAAAAATATGTGCAGGAATTCAAGGAGTAAAATAGACAGTGAAGGACTGAAACCTAACAAGTGTTTAAATTGTGAAGAAACAGGCCTGTTTTCGAAGAAAATGCCAAGCAGGACCTACATTACTGAGGAGGAAAAGGCACTCCCAGGACATTAAGCCCATGAAAGACGGCTTACTCTGTTTAAAAGTGTGCCAATGCTAGTAGTGAATTGCAAAGTGAAGCCTTTATTAAATGTATCACTCTGAAACTCCAAGCGTTCAGGCAAAAGAATATCCTCAAGGCTAATTTGTGTGTGCTGTGGAGGGGAAACAGTAAGGCATGGGTCACTAGGGACATTTTATATGACTGGTTACACCAAACATTTGCCCCAATGTGAAAAATTACCTAACTGAAAAAAAATTAGACCTTAAGTGCCTCCTGGTGTTAGACAATGCCCCTGGTCAAACTACAGACGTGGCAGGAGCGACTTTATGGGGACATGAAATTCATTAAGGTGAAGTTTTTGCCTCCTAATACCACTCCTCTCCCGCAGCCCCTGGACCCGCAGGTCATTTCAAACTTCAAAAATGTA
>NW_026504950.1:0-18384 GCF_026875155.1 Cherax quadricarinatus
AACGTGTTTAGTGTGAAATATGATATAATTATGGAAAAAATAGTTAAACATTGTTTGTATTGTTGTGTTAAACAAGTGTATACACAAACTAATAGTGATAAAGTTTGTTCTGTTATTATGTTGTAAACAATGAGTGTATATTTGAACAATGCACCTTACATTGGTCTCACAGGCCACATAAGTTACCTGGAACAGAAAAATATTGAAAAATGCAAGAAACCTTTGAATTAGAGTAAATAAAAGAATACCGGGTGGGCGGCGGTCGCCGCTGTTGCCGTACGCACGTCACTTTCTGCAAACTTTGCGGCTCTATATCTCGGTAAGTACTGATGGCAAAAAATTTTTTTTAGGCTTAAAACACTACTAAAAATATTCCTAACATTTTCATAAGAAAAAATAATTTTTTTTTTTCGAATATTTGGCGACATAGAATGACAGTTTCAGAGAGGGGCCTGAAACAGTCAAAGGGTTAAAGAAACACCAGAAACAGAGCTCTCTGGATGGATATTTTGTGCGACAGGGGTCCAGTGACTGTAAAGTTGTTCCCAGTGTCTTTAAAAAACAAAGAAGGGAAGTAACCCCAGATAAGGAGTTCATACCTGAAGTCCTAATGGAAGGCGATTCTCTTTCCAAACAATAGTGTACACCTTCCTCCTATCCCCTCCCGTCTTCCATCCACCCAGAAGTCTTCAGTAAAGGTAAGTGTAATGTTATTATTATTTTTTATATGCATGTACTTGATTTCTCATTGTTTTCAGTATGTAAATCTTTATTTAATTTGAAAAAACAAAATTATTTTAATATTTTTGGGTGTCGGGAACGGATTAATTTTATTTCCATTATTTCTTATGGGGAAAATGGTTTTGCCATTCAGCAATTTCGACATTCGGCAGACACTCTGGAATGGATTAATCACGAAACTCGGGGTCCACTGTACTTGGCAAATCAAAACTGCAATTACACATTGTAACCTCTACAAAGAAATAAACTTATTTATTTATTTATCCATTATCATCCTGGCGAGTTTCATTTCTGTGAGTGCTATTATGTCTGGTGATGTCTCCTTGATTCTTTCATGCCACTCCTCACACTTGTTATTCCAACTGCATTTGTATACCAAACCTTCAACTTCTTTTTTAAAACTGTGGCCTGGGGGGCACACTGGGGTTGGGTAAATGGTGGACCTGATGAGTAACTATGGGTGGTTGCTGTGAGGATGAAGTCTGTAATAAGGTGAGTGGGGCAGTGGATATGGCATGTAAGTTTTGGGTTATAATGTTTGGTTGCATTGGGGTGTGTCCTGGTTGGGGGCTTTCTGTAGGTGGTTGGAGGGAGGTTGTATTTGATCTTCCTCCTGAGTCTGTGAGTGAGTGCAAGTGTGGGTGAGTGCATGCGTGAGTGCATACGTGTGTGAGTTATGTGTGCACATGTGCGTGTGTGTGTGCGCAACGCATGCATGTGCGTGTACACATACAGTAAACCCTTCTATAATGGACTAATAGGGAGAGGGAGGTGTCTGTTGTACCAAAATAATGTTAAAAAATGACCATAAATACTCTACTGTGCACCTAACAGACAGATGTACAGCAAAATCATTAAAATTAAAATTTACCCAATGGATTTTACCCATAATTTTAAAAATCCATTATACTGGGGGTCCGTTATATCGAGGGTTCTTAGATATAATGGATTTGAGAGTCTTCAGTGACATGTACTATTATATAAATCATAATAGTGCACAAATATGACTCGATTAAGATCTATAAAAAGTATCATATAAGCATCAGTACTATGCAAAACTCACTTAAGTAAAACATGCAGGAAAAACAGTGAAAATCTTACTCAGTTTTGGGTGTTGCAGCAGGTGAGGTAACTACTGGTGACTTGTACATCTTTGTCAGCATTGTGTTCAAACCTTTTGTCTAAAAAATAAACATAATAATGTTTGTACACTAATAAGATACTGTATCTTGAAATGCTATCAAACCTATTAAGCTATGATATTCACAAAATTATTGAAGAAACAGATGGTTGGTTTGTATTTCCCTAGATTTCAAAAATATTTTTCAAAAGAAATTTCTTCGAATATCTAAAAGTGAGAATTTTCACATAAATAAAATTAGTACAGACATAAGACGAAAAATGTCCACCTGCAAAGGTGTTACCTAAGAGTCAAACAAGGAACAGTTATGGTACTAATAATTTTTTTTTTTAACACTACCCATCACCCACCAAGGTAGGGTGACCTGAAAAATAGTCTCACCATCATTCACTCCATGACTGTCTTGCCGGAGGCATGTCGATACTACAGTTCAGATGCCCCTCCAAACTGCAAATATCCCCATCACTTCTTCAGAGTGCATATACTGTACTTTCCACCTCTGGGACTCTAGTCCTCCTAATTATCCTATTTTTTTTTTTCTCTAAATATCCAAACCACCTCCACAACCCCTCCTCAGCCCTCTGAATAATACTTTTGGTAATTATACTTTTCCTAATCTCCAAACTCCAAATTCTCTGTATAGTATTCAAACATGACACCAAACATGCCCTCAAACATGACACCTCCACTGCCTCCAGCCTCCTCTCTGCAACATTTAATACTCATGCTTCACACTCACAAGTGATGGTATCTGTATACTGTAGTACACAGATACCCTAGTATGGTGGATGGTGCCTTAATGCACCATCCACCATTTCTCCTTCATCAATTCTATAGTTCAGTTCATCTCTCTTAGAACCATCTACCAACAAGTGAACTCCCAAGCATTTAACACTTACTTCCTCCATACTTCTTCCTTACAATCTGATACACAGACTCTCACTGCCTACATTTTTTTGATACTTTCATCACCTTACTTTTTCCCATGATCACTTTTAATTTCCTTCTTTTACACTTTTTTTTTCAACAAGTTGGCAGTCTCCCACCGAGGCAGGGTGACCCAAAAAGAAAGAAAATACCTAATAAGAAAATACTTTCATCATCATTCAACACTTCCACCTCACTCATACGTAGTCACTGTGTTTGCAGAGGTGCCCAGATACAACAGTTTAGAAGCATATATAAAGATATATAACATATCTCTCCAAACTGCCAATATCCCAAACCCCTCCTTTAAAGTGCAGGCATTGTACTTCCCATTTCCAGGACTCAAGTCCGGCTATACAAAAATAAACGGTTTCCCTGAATCCCTTCAATAAATATTACCCTGCTTACACTCCAACAGCTCGTCAGGTCCCAAAAACCATTCGTCTCCATTCACTCCTATCTAACACGCTCACACACGCTTGCTGGAAGTCCAAGCCCTTCGTCCACAAAACCTCTTATACCCCCTCCCTCCAACCTTTTCGAGGACGACCCCTACCCCGCCTTCCTTCCCCTACAGATTTATACACTCTCCATGTCATTCTACTTTGATCCATTTTCTCTAAATGACCAAACCACCTCAACCCCTCTTCAGCCCTCTGACTAATATCTTTATTAACTCCATACCTTCTCTTAATTTTCACACTCCAAATTTTCTGCATAACATTCACACCACACATTGCCCTTAGACAGGACATCTCTACTGCCTCCAACTGCCTCCTCGCTGCAGCATTTACAACCCAAGCTTCACACCCATATAAGAGAGTTGGTGCCACTATACTTTCATACATTCCCTTCTTTGCCTTCATAGATACCATTTTTTGTC
This sequence comes from Cherax quadricarinatus, assembly GCF_026875155.1. Lineage (NCBI taxonomy): Eukaryota > Metazoa > Arthropoda > Malacostraca > Decapoda > Parastacidae > Cherax > Cherax quadricarinatus. The sequence goes on from NW_026504950.1 coordinate 3,693, forward strand.
TCCACATGTACCTCAATGCACCACTCACTTTTTTTCCTTCATCAATTCTATGGTTAACCTCATCCTTCATAAACCCATTCACTGACACATCAACTCCCAACTAGTATCTGAAAACATTCACTTCTTCCATACTCCCTCTCTCCAATGTGATATCCAATTTTTCTTTATCTAAATCATTTGAAACCTTCATCACCTTACTCTTATCTATGTTCACTTTCAACTTTCTACCTTTACACACACTCCCAAAGTCGTCAACTAACCTTTGCAACTTTTCTTTAGAATCTCCCTAAGCACAGTATCATCAGCAAAAAGTAACTGTGTCAACTCCCATTTTGTATCTGATTCCCCATAATTTAATCCCACCCCTCTCCCCAACACCCTAGAATTTACTTTTTACAACCCCATCTTTTTTTTTATTATCACACTGGCTGATTCCCACCAAGGCAGGGTGGCCCGAAAAAGAAAAACTTTCACCATCATTCACTCCATCACTGTTTTGCCAGAAGGGTGCCTTACACTACAGTTTTTGAACTGCAACATTAACACCCCTCCTTCAGAGTGCAGGCACTGTACTTCCCATCTCCAGGACTCAAGTCCGGCCTGCCGGTTTCCCTGAACCCCTTCATAAATGTTACTTTGCTCACACTCCAACAGCACGTCAAGTATTAAAAACCATTTGTCTCCATTCACTCCTATCAAACACACTCACGCATGCCTGCTGGAAGTCCAAGCCCCTCGCACACAAAACCTCCTTTACCCCGTCCCTCCAACCTTTCCTAGGCCGACCCCTACCCCGCCTTCCTTCCACTACAGACTGATACACTCTTGAAGTCACTCTGTTTCGCTCCATTCTCTCTACATGTCCGAACCACCTCAACAACCCTTCCTCACCCCTCTGGACAACAGTTTTGGTAATCCCGCACCTCCTCCTAACTTCCAAACTATCAATTCTCTGCATTATATTCACACCACACATTGCCCTTAGACATAACATCTCCACTGCCTCCAGCCTTCTCCTCGCTGCAACATTCATCACCCATGCTTCACACCCATATAAGAGCATTGGTAAAACTATACTCTCATACATTCCCCTCTTTGCCTCCAAAGACAAAGTTCTTTGTCTCCACAGACTCCTAAGTGCACCGCTCACCCTTTTCCCCTCATCAATTCTATGATTCACCTCATCTTTCATAGACCCATCCGCTGACACGTCCACTCCCAAATATCTGAATACATTCACCTCCTCCATACTCTCTCCCTCCAATCTGATATCCAATCTTCATCACCTAATCTTTTTGTTATCCTCATAACCTTACTCTTTCCTGTATTCACTTTTAATTTTCTTCTTTTGCACACCCTACCAAATTCATCCACCAATCTCTGCAACTTCTCTTCAGAATCTCCCAAGAGCAGTGTCATCAGCAAAGAGCAACTGTGACAACTCCCACTTTATGTGTGATTCTTTATCTTTTAACTCCACGCCTCTTGCCAAGACCCTAGCATTTACTTCTCTTACAACCCCATCTATAAATATATTAAACAACCACGGTGACATCACACATCCTTGTCTAAGGCCTACTTTTACTGGGAAATAATTTCCCTCTTTCCTACATACTCTAACTTGAGCCTCACTATCCTTGTAAAAACTCTTCACTGCTTTCAGTAACCTTCCTCCTACACCATACACCTGCAACATCTGCCACATTGCCCCCCTATCCACCCTGTCATATGCCTTTTTCAAATCCATAAATGCCACAAAGACCTCTTTAGCCTTATACTAATATCTGTTCACTTACATGTTTCACTGTAAACACCTGGTCCACACACCCCCTACCTTTCCTAAAGCCTCCTTGTTCATCTGCTATCCTATTCTCCGTCTTACTCTTAATTCTTTCAATAATAACTCTACCATACACTTTACCAGGTATACTCAACAGACTTATCCCCCTATAATTTTTGCACTCTCTTTTGTCCCCTTTGCCTTTATACAAAGGAACTATGCATGCTCTCTGCCAATCCCTAGGTACCTTACCCTCTTCCATGCATTTATTAAATAATTGCACCAACCACTCCAAAACTATAACCCCACCTGCTTTTAACATTTCTATCTTTATCTCATCAATCCCGGCTGCCTTACCCCCTTTCATTTTACCTACAACCTCACGAACTTCCCCCCACACTCACCCAAAAAACTGGCTCTTTCCCTCACCCTAAAAGAGGGCTTTTTCCTCCTTGTTTTTAAACACGAAATCAAAAGCTTCCCTATCTTAAACCTTTTAAAAACCAAATTTTCCTCAAAATACCCCCTTTCCATTTTCCCCAAATTTACCTTCTAACCTCCTCTCCTATTTTTAAACTGAAAATCCTTTTGTTCTCAAGGCTTCCTTAAAACTTGTTTAATTCCCCACTCCAAACTTTTTTCTTATTTTCAAAAAAAAATTTGTTGTAAAAATCCACCCCATTTCTCTCCCCTTGCCTATTTTTTACATTGATTCCCCCCCACTTTCTTAGCCTCTCTCTTTTTCCCCCCTTTACTTTTCCCTTTTTCCTTTTTCCCATCACTTTTTACTTTGTAAAAACTTCTCATATGCTAACTTTTTCCCCCTTTACTATTTCCCCTCTTTACATCATCATTCACCAATCACTCCTCTTCCCCCCCGCACCCATTTCCTGAAACCCAAAAAATTCGTTTGAACACTCTAAAAAAACCCAAGTGACATTACCCATCCCTGTCTAAAAACTTACAAAAAAGGGGGAATAAAATTCCCCTCTTTTTAATACCTTCACCCGAGTCTCACAAACCTAATAAAAAACTCTTTAAAAAGCATTTAGAAAACTTAAAAAACCTTTTCCCTTTCTTGCAACATCTGCCACTTTGGGCCCCCCCTATCCACTATAAAAATCCCTTTTCTAAATCAAAAAAAAGGAAATTTGAAAAACTTCCCTTTCCTTATCAAATTCTGTTTCAAAATATTTGTTTAAATTTAAAAACATTTGACCCTCACATCCTTTACCCACTCTAAAGCCCCCTTTGCTCTTTTCCCGAAACCCAAATCTCGTTTTCCTTTAAATTTTTTTAATAAAACCCAAACATTTTATACTTTTCCTGGTATACGGGGGTTTTAAACTTTTTCCCACTAAAAATTTTTAAACTACTTTTTTTGTCCCCCCCCCCTTTACAAAAAAGGAACTTAAAATGCTCTTGCCAATCCCTAGGTACCATTCCCTTTTTTTTTCTTTCATTTTTTTAAACAAATTACCAACCACTCCAGCACTACAAAACCCCCCCCGTTTTTAAAACATTTCTGTCATATCCCTCAGTTCCAGTGCTTACCCCCCTTTCATTCTACGTAATCCCCCTCACGCATTTCCCCCCCACCCTCGCTTTCCCCTCTTTTTCCCACTCCAAAAAAGATTTTAATACCCCCCTGGCCGGGTACATGAAATTTGGACCGCCCCCCTTTTCTTCATCAAAACTTTTAAAAAGTTCCTCAAATTTTTCCCGCCATCAAACCCAATACCTCCGCTAAATCCTCTACAAATTTCCCCTACTTTTTTTTAAAACTAAACAAATCCTTTTTATTCCCAAAGCATTTTTAACTTGTTTTTTCACACTCCAAATTTTTTTTTTTTTCATAAAAAATTTCTTCACAGGGGCCCTTCCCACTCTATCTTCCTGCTTCCTTTTGCCTTTCCCCTCTCTTTTAAAACTTTTTTTTTTTACTCTCCATATTTTTGCTTTTTTATAACATTTCTCCCTTTGTAAAATTTCCCTCTTTAAAACTCCCCTTCTTCTCTTTTATAAAACCCCCATTACTTTATCATTCCCCCAAAATCACCCCCCCTTTCCCTCCTGACCCACCCCCCTTTTGCCACAAACTTCTCCCCCAACATTCTAATATTGCTTTTTTAAAAACCCATTGTTTTTTTGGTGTATATATTGTTTTAAACGAGCCAGTGTTTTGGATGTTTTAAAAATGCGGGGGTTTCAAATCAAGCAGGAAAATTGGTTGGGGCCCACATGTGAGAAAATTTGGGTCTGTGTGGTCAGTTTTGCACCACAAAAAAAATCCTGCAGCACGCATTTGCGTAATGAAAAAAAAAAAAAAAAGGACCATTTTTTTGGGAAAAAAACGCCGACTTTGAGGTGAAATTTTCGTATAGCATTTATCGTTGTTTTCCCTTGTTTTCAGGGCCCCCCTCCCGTGATAAAATGGAAAACAAAATTAAGAAATAGAGATGATTTTGATTATTTTCTTTTATAAAAACGCCCTTAAAATCGAGCTAAAGAAACGGAAATGTTCGTTTTTTAAACCAATTTTCCAAAATAAGCAAATCCCACCCCCAAACCAATAGGGGGTAAAACTGGGGAGTCAAAATATTCTTTCAATAGTGCACTGAAAATTTTTTATAAACCAAATTTTTTCAATAAAAGCAGTTTTTTAAAGCAAAAAGTAAATTTTGTATTTTTGTATGAATAAAAAATCAAAATAGAAAAACAATAGGAATAAAAAGGGGCCAAGGGCATTTCTAAAGAACAGGGATATTTTATTTTTGTTGCCAAGAATGTCTGCTTGTTTATTCTGGGGCCCTAAATTTTTAAAATTTGGGAAAATTTTTTTTAAATTTTGGGGAAATTGGCCCAAAATTTCCAAAATTTTTGGACCACTGTACTGGGATAGGTTTTAAATGGGAAATGGGGGGTTCTTTTACCAAAATTTATGAAAAAAAAGGGAAATTCTAAAAAAATACCTACGAGTTTTGTCAAAATGGGAAAAAAAAAATTGGTCAAAAAAAAGGGGCTCAAAAATCGGCGAAATTTACCCCATTTCGTATTCCACTCACTCAAACACACACTCACATACTCACACACTCACCCCGGGGCTAAGACTAACCCCAAACAAACCCCCAAATTGGCCCCCTTCACTCACACACTCCAAAAACTCTCTCTCACACCACAACACACACACAAAAACAAAAACACACACACACACACACACCCGCAAAACCCCCAAAAAACACAAATCCCCACACAACACTCACACACCCCACTCCCCCACACACACTTTTAACACTATACTCCAAAAAACCACCACACACACACTCACACACAAAACACCCCCACTACAAAACACACACTCACACACAAAAACACACAAACAAAACACTCCAACACACATTCCCCAAACCAAAACACTCACTCACAAACCCCCAAAAAACACACTCACACACACATTCCCCCACACACACACCACACCCCACACCCCACACACACACCACACCCCCAACACACACACAAAATCACACACACACAAAACACACACTCACACCACACTCACACACACACTTTACACACACACTCACAACACCACTCACACACCCCAAAACCCCACACACTCACACAAAAACATACAACACCCCTCACACACACATCACACCACTCACCCCACCACACAAAAACACTCCACACAACCCCTCCACACACCCACAACACAATCACCACACACCAAAACCCCCACACACACAAAACACAAAACCCCACACCCACACACAAAATCACACACACACTCCCCACCCCACACTTTTACCCCACCACACACCCCACTACCCCCTTTACCATAAACAACTAAAAAACCACAAAAACTTTCCCCAAAACCACACCCAACAACAAAAACCACACACCTTAACAATTTTCTTTTAAGGCATAAAAACTTACTATTCCCACTTTTTACAATTTTTAACCTTATTTTTTCCAAAATTTAACCCTTAATTTTAAACCCCCCTTTTTATTTCCCTCTTTTTTGCCAAACCCTTTAAACCAAAATTCTATTTTTAAATCTCTTAAATTTTAAACCCGACCAAACCCTCTTTTGGTTTTGTTCTTCCCTTTCCAAAGGCCCCCAAAAACCCATTCTTAAGGAAAAAAGTTTCCCCTTTTCCAACCGGCCCCGGTTTTTAAAACCAATTTTTCCGAGGCAAAAAAAACTTGGGGAAAAAGGGGGACTTCAATTTTCTGTTTTTAGCAGCAAAAAAAACGGGGGGATGCAAAAAAGGGAAAAGAAATTCTAGGGTTAAAAAAAGTTTCACTCAACTAATTTTAATTTCTCCAAAACCCCAAACCAAAACATTTCCAGCCCAAATCCCAATTGACCCATACTTTGTAAACGCTCTGAAAAACATTATTTAGTTTTTAAGGGCGTTATTTTTCCAAAAAGGTCTTTTGATAATTTTATCCCTTTTTCAGCACCGGAAAATCACTAGGGGAAAGGTAGGCCCTTCACAGTACAAAAAAAATTTATGGGCCCAAAATAAAACTACAGTAAAAAAACACTTTGGTAAATAGGCTTTACACAATTGTGACTAAAACAGAGATTAAAAAAGTTCACGGAAAGTAAACGACGCCCTGGGGGAAAAAAAAACAAAAAAAAATGTTCCCTTAAAACCCCTTCCTTTGTTTAAAATTGCAACCCCTTTAAAAAAGGTTAAAGGGTTAAACGAAAAAAACTGAACCCCGGTGGGGAATTTCTGAATAAATTTGATAATTGAAAATCAGAGACCAGCTGAAAAAAAAAGATTTTAAACAAACAAAACAGGATATTGGCCCGCACTAAAAAGTTCCCCCAAAGGGGGGAGGAAACAGAAATACAGAGACTTATAAAAGGAAACAAAGGCAAAACATTTCGCTCAAAAAATTTAAAATAAAAAAGCATAAACCCCGAAAAGGGTCTGGCAACAACTTTAAAAAATTGGGGGATGCCATAAGCCAGTAGATAAAGGGCTAACATGTACCACTATCAAAAATTTAGGAAAGCCACGAAAAATTCTAAGGTGGCAAATTGCTTTTAATTCCTACTACAAAAATCTGTTGCACAACATAGTAAGTAAAAATACCAGCTGCATCAAATTTTCCTTTAAAACAGACTCTTATAAAATTTCAAACCATACAAAAACCAAAAAAAGGGGTTTAAACCCCCAAAAAGTTGTCAACTAAATAAGTGTATCCAAGACTTTAAAACCCAAAAAAAACTAAGGGACAGGGAAATTTAAGGGGCACCAAAAACCCCCCAAAAAACCCTCCCTAAGTTTCCCAAAAGATGGTGGGTTCTGAAAATGTCAATCCCTATTTCTAAAATAATAAAATCTATCAAAATCCCCCCAACTAAAACCGTTTAAAAACCGGGAAGGGGGTTCAAGGGGGCCAAAAGTTACTCCTTCTTCAAGAAAAATAGTAGGGCCCCGGGTGGGAAGGCAACTAAAAGGCCCCGTTAGTATACTCAGTATAATATCTAAAAAATTTTGAGAGGGGCGGTTTTATTCTCAAGTAGTTTTAAAATACCTTAATAAAAAACATTCCCCCATAGCAAACAAACGGGCTTTAGGAAAAAAATCCTACTCCCAAACCCAAAAAACCTTTTCCCCTTTTAAAAATGATGGATTACCTGAGAACTAAAAAGTAAAAAGGGGAACCTCAAGGGTTGGGGAAACCCTTGACCTGCAAAAAAGGGCCCTTTGAAAAACTGTTTAAAACCCCAATATATTTAAAGTAATAAAAAATTCAAAGGCAACGGGATTTGGGCGTGAAATGGTTTAAAAAATCCCAACCCCCTTTGCAACAGGAAACAAATAGTCAAAACAACAAAAAAATTTAGAACCCCTGCCGTAAACATGTGGGGGGTTCCCCCAAAGGGGTATTCTGGGCCCCCTTAATTTTTCTTTTTGTTATGTCCAAAAGATAAAGGGCCCATCAGTGGGCAAATTGCAAACTCCTTTAAAACAATGACAGTGCTCGTTTAGTGTCAGGTAAAAAAGACCCACAAAAATATTGCCCCAAATTTTTTAAAACTTTTAAAACCCCCGGAATTCCTGCAAACAAATGGTTAAATAGACAACAAAACCTTTTAAAAAACACCTAGGGAAAAACGAAAAACCAATTTTCTTTTGGGACGAAACATAAACTGAAAGGGTAAAATAATTTTAATGTTTAATGTAATGGGAAACCCCTTTACTTTGGGGGTTTTAAACAAAATTTAAAAAATTTTTTGGGGGTTTTCCCCCTTTTACCCATGCCCGCAGGAGAATTGGAATAGGGGGAAAAATTTTAGTAAAGAAAGCGAATGCCAGTCTTTAAGTTCCTGGGATAGAACAAGGGACCCGTGTCCCAAACCCACGAGGGTCGCGGAAAACCCATGTTTTAGCCCCCTTTTTCAAAAAGCCAAAAGGGGTTTCGCTTGCTCTTCTTGGGACCTGCCTTGACAAAAAAACTGAAAGTAGACTGCAAATCACCCCCGAACAAAATCGTAAGATTCATCCCGGGGCTGGGGCCAAAAGAACATGTTGGCCAGGAAAAAAAATTTAAAAAAGGAAATTTTTTAAAGCTGAAATTTTGAAGAAGAGTAAAACAACTGAAGCTAAAACATGTTTATAAAATTGCTCCCCAAAAAAATGTCCAGAATACTTGTGTCAAAATTTTTTCAAAGTTGGGAACCAAAAAATTTAAGTACTTTGGGGGGGAAAAAGACAAAACTTTGTAGTACCCACCCGTCATTGGGAAAGGGGCTTTTAAACAAAAATTTTTTTTGTACAGCAAAAAAGGAAAATGGAAAAGACTTGCCCCCACATGTCCCAAAACCGTCATTTGGGTGAAAACCAAATTTTAAGAAGAGGGGCCAAAAAGGGGTTGATGAATGTAGCTAAGAAAGGGAGGGGGAAAAGATTTTTTAAATTTTTAGTAAAAATACGTGTAAAAAATTTTCCAATTCCTAGATAATGGGCCCTCTTTTGTGATAGTCTTAAAAGACCTTTGGGGTAGGAATAGTCTTTTTAGTATTATTAAAAATGGGGTTTTTTTCATTGTTAAAAAATAAAAAAAAAATTTTTTTTAAACCCTTTAATTTTAATAATAAGGTTAAAGGGGGGACCCCCAAAGGAAATTTAAAGTCCCCTCTTTTTTACTTTTTTGGGTTTTCCCCAGGTTTCCCCTTACACCCTATGGGTGCTATGTATGAAAAATTTTTTATGTAAATGTATTTGTGTTTTTACCTGAATAAAACTTACTTACTTACCCAAATTTTTTTCTCCCCCCTGAAAATCTCCCAAACCCCCCTTTAGCTTTGTTTATTAAAGGTTTGGACATCCAGGGTTCTTCTCCTTCAAAAAACATCCCCCAATCATCTCTTTTTTATCATTCACACAACACCATTTCACCCTTCAAAAAATCCCACTTTTTCATAAAAAATTTTAAATTTTTCCAAAAAACAATTGCAATTTATCTTTAGAATCCTCCCATAAAAAACTGTTTCCACAGGGAAGAAAATAAAAAACCGTTTAAAAATTCTCAGTTTGTATTTCATTAAAAATTTTTAAAACCTACAGCTGTCCCCCAAAATCTTTTTTTTTAAACCCTTTTTCTAAAAAAGTTAAAAAAAAAACCCGTGACCTCATACATCCCCTTTAAAAAGGGCCCAACTTTTTCTGGAAAAAGTGCGCAAAAATGGTTTTTATAATCCACAAAAATAAATTAAGACACTTTTGCAACATTTGATTTCTTTTTTTGTAGACGTTTTTTCCATCCAGTGGCCCTTTTTCAATACAAATTCTAGGACATAGCTTGAAGACATGGACTAATCAAAGTGAGGTAATCAGTCCCTCAACCTTGGAGTAGGTGTGAAGAGCACCGTAGTCGTGGAGAATCTCCTGGAATTTGTATTGATAAAGCCACTGGATGGCGAAACGTCTACAATAAAGATACCCAGATGTTGCATCAAGTGTCTTAATTTTACTGGAAATAATCTCTCTCCTACATACCCTAATCTGACCCCTGATATCACATAAAAGCTGTTTACTGGTTTAAGTAACCTACACTACATTCTGATAAATTAGACACATGTGCAACTCTTGGGTATCTTTATTGAGGAAACGTTTCGCCACACAGTGGCTTCATCAGTCCATACGAAGGAGAATCTTGAAGAACAGGAGGAGAATGAGGTAATCAGTCCCTCAACCTTGAGTCGATGTGGTCAGTCCATCAATCTTGAATAGAATACGGCATACGGGCGGAGAAGGAGCTTATAAACCGTTGGTAGGAGAGGTGCAGCAGTCATAGGCGGTGTCACATTTGTTCAATGTCGAAGTAGGTCATGCCCAAGAATTAGGCAAGCGAAGAATTCCCAAGTATTAAGATCCCAAGAAGTTGCAGTGTCTGACAGGTTTGTAGATGAATGGTTCAGAGAACCGACATGTTGATAAATTAGACACATGTGCAACTTCTTGGGATCTTAATACTTGGGAATTCTTCGCTTGCCTAATTCTTGGGCACGACCTACTTTCACATTGAACAAATGTGACACCACCTATGACTGCTGCACCTCTCCTACCAATGGTTTATAAGCTCCTTCTCCGCACGTATGCCATATTCTATTCAAGATTGATGGGCTGACCACATCGACTCAAGGTTGAGGGACTGATTACCTCATTCTCCTCCTGTTCAAGATTCTCCTTTGTATGGACTGATGAAGCCACTGTGTGGCGAAACGTTTCCTCAATAAAGATACCCAAGAGTTGCACATGTGTCTAATTTATCAACATGTCGGTTCTCTGAACCATTCATCTACAAACACTACATTCTATAACATATACAGTGGTCCCTCGTTTTTCGTAATTAATCCATTCCTGGAGGTGCTACTATTATCGAAATCTACGATTTTCAAATCAATTTTCCCCATAAGAAATAATGTAAATACAATTAATCGTTCCTGACACCCAGAAGAATCAACAACAATTTTTTTTACCTTAAAGATAGATTTACATGCACAAAAGAATGAACATTCAACATGACAGTTACCTTTATTGAAGGCTGTTGTTGATGAATGGAAGACAAGGAGGAGGAGAGAGGGAAGAGAGGTTATTGTTTGGAAGGGGAATCCCCCTCCATAAGGAGGATAGGTTGGATAAATACATGAGTGAGAGGGGTTCGATTTGAGTGGGACTTGCATATCAGAGAACATACCTGCCGTGTATGGGCCAGTAGGCCTTCTGCAGTGTTCCTTCATTCTTATGTTCTTGTGTAAGAAAGGAGGAACACTGCAGCAGGCCTGTTGGCCCATACTAGGCAGGTCCTTTACAATTCATCCCACTAACAAAACATTTGCCCAACCCAACTTTCACTGCTACCCAAGAAATAAGCTCTGATATGCAAGTCCCACCCCTCTCACTCATGTATTTATCCCACCAAATTTGAAAAGCTTATCTTGTGCATTAAAATTGGTTGGGCAATGTTTTGTTAGTGGGATAATGTCAAGACCTGAGGAAATGGTATGGTGATACGACAAGATGTGAAAAGACACTTATGTACATTCGGACATTTATAAAGAGCGTTCGCCAAAGTGGCTTCTTCAGTCTATACAGAGAAAACTAAGAAACTTTATATATAGGGCAGGAGTCAGTGAGGAACTGGTATGAGGAGGAGACAGGGAGGAGTGAGGAGAAGGGAGGAGGAAGCGAGAGGAGGAGGAGGACATGGAGGAGGAGGAGAGGCAGGAGGAGGTCGGCGGCGCGGCGGCGCGGCGGCGGCGCGAGGCGGCGCGCGCGGCGGCGGCGGCGGCGGCGTCGGCGGCGGCGGCGGCGGCGAGCGGCGCGGCGGCGGCGGCGGGGCGGGCGGCGGCGGCGGCGGCGGCGGCGGCGGCGGCGGCGGCGGCGGCGGCGGCGGCGGCGGCGGCGGCGGCCGCGGCCGGCGGCGGCGGCGGCGCGGCGGCGGCGGCGGGGCGGCGGCGGCGGCCGGCGGCGGCGGCCGGAGGCGGCGGCGGCGCGGCGGCGGCGTGGCGGCGGCGGCGGCGGCGGCAGCACGGCAGCAGCAGCAGCAGCAGCAGCAGCAGAACTAAGGAGGTGAGGCAAGAGAGGGACCTGCTGGCATCAAGTAACACCAGTTCCCAGGATGGGTAATATTCCTCTTGCTTAGTAATTTTGAAATACTGTAACTACCGGATTTTTGCTTTATAGTGTTACTGACAGAAATTAGTGCAGCTTCAATGCATTCTCTCAGTCTTAAGTCGTCTTCTTTAATAACTAGTTTAGCTTCACTGAATTTCATGAGGTGTCCAACATCGTCTCTATGTTGAACACATGCGTTTTTGCGGTCATCATTTCTGCAAGCATTTTTGTGTTCTGCTATTCTAATGTCCAGAGTTCTGGCTGTTTCCCCTACATATACTTTGTCACACCCCCCACATGGTATAGTGTAGATTCCTGCACTTGTGCCAAGAATCATGCTTGGGTTTTTTGTATCAGGTTCCTAATAGTAGTGAAGAGCTGGTAGATATTTTAGCCAGTTTTCTGTCAAACATTTTTGAAACATTAGTGGCAACGTTGCTGACCGGTAAATGATGTAACTTGGAGGCTTTTCTTCAATTTGATAGGTGTTGGTCTTGCTGAGGATACGTGTCGCACGTTTCCTGCAGTCACGTATGAAGTGTAGGGGAAAGTGCAGTGAACTAAAAGAGTTGGTGATGTATGTACATTCTTCTTCGAGGAACTGTGGACTGGAAATTCTGTAGGCTCTCAGAAAGAAGCCAATAACTACCCCTCTTTTAGTTCTTGTGTCATGGTGAGAGAAGAAATGTAGAAGATCGTTCTTGTAGGTAGGCTTCCGGTAGACTTTAAAAGAAAGTTTATTTTCCCCTGTGCGTAAGAGAACGTCGAGAAAAGGTAATTCTTCAAGGAACTCATTGCTGCAGATTCTGAGTGCATGCAGGAAGAAGCCTATAATTACACCATGTTTGGTTTTGGTGTCGTGGTGAGAGTAGAAGTGGAGAAGATCGTTTTGGTTGGTGGGTTTTCGATAGACTTTAAAACGAAGTTCGTGGTCAGCTTTGCAGAGCAGAACATCAAGGAAAGGAAGAGTGTTGTCGACTTCTCTTCAAGTGTGAACTGAATGAATGACTGCCCAACAAATTATATGTGGGCGAAACATCAAGAGACCATCCAAACACATATTTCAGAACACCAATATGCAAGCAGGACTGACAATACAAGGAATGCCTGTGTTTCAACATCGCAATTCACACAACCATTTAATTAACTCAGAAACTCAAGACTTATCGCCACAGAAGACAACACTCAATAAACCCAAGAATCTTGGAATCATCGCTTATCTCTATAACCAAAAATTTCAACCAGAACAACGGCTTCTATTAACATAGCTGACCACTCGCCAAGAAATTCATCGCTTATCCCCCCATAAGAACATAGAACACTGCAGAAGGTCTACTCACAACTTGTCCAATACCCCTGCCAAGCTACCCAAGACTCTATAACCCCACCCGGTAGATCATCAGATGCAGCATTCTCCACCTGACCTCAACATTCTGAACATGACTAAAATACTCCCGTACCTTTCCACCCCAGGTAGATCTGTGTGTGACTTGAAAAAGCCCACGTGTGGGTGAAACTTTGTCAATAAAGGATCACATTATACTGCATATGTGTTTATATTTCCATTAAATCCATTATTTCTGGTTCTTACCTGGTTCGACACCCTCAATACCTTATTAATATCTCCTTTGTTTATGCCCGTCATCCACTTATACACCTCAATGACATCTCTCATTCAAACGTCACTCCAGAGAGTGAAGATTTAAGGCTTTAAGTCTATCTTCATACGGGAGATTCCTTTACCAGTAAATCATTTAGTCATTCTTCTCCGTATGTTCTCCAATAAGTCTATATCCATCCTGAAGTAAAGGGGACCAAAACTGAGCAGCATAATCTAAATGAGGCCTCACCAGTGATGAAAAAGAGCTGTAAAATAACTTTTGGGTTCTGTTACTTATACTTCTTGAGATAAATCCAAGTAATCTGTTTGCCTTTGTGCACACTTAGGCACTGCTGCCTTGGCTTTAGGTTTCTGCCCTTTCCATGACAAACCCCGGGCCTTTTCACACTCTGTATGATGAAGCCTACTTCACCTAGTTTATAGCTTCGAGGGTTATTTCCAAATTACCAAGGACCAGTACCTTACACTTATCCACACTGAACTTCATCTGCCATTTTTCAGACCAAGACATTATTTGTCTAAATCCTCCTGCAGTTCATTGCTATCCTCCTCAGAAAAAATCATATGGCCTATCTTTGTATCATCAGCAAATTGCTCTGTCACTCGTATCCCCCATCAAGGGATTAACCCTTTGACTGTCGCAGGCCCCTTTCTGAAACTGCATTCTATGCCGCAAAATATTCGAAAAAAAAAAATTTTTTTTTTCTTAGAAAATGTTGGAAAATTTTTTGAGTGGTTTTAAGCCTAAAAAAATTTTTTTCCATCATACTTACCGGATATAAGCCGCAAATTTTTCTTTAAAATGACGTCGTACGAAACAGGGCAACGCCCCCCACCCGGGATTCTTTTATTTACTCTAATTAAAAGTTTCTTGCATTTTTTTAATTTTTTCTTTTCCAAGAACTTATGTGGCCTGTGAACCAATGTAAGGTCATTGTTCAAAAAATACCTCATTGTTTACAAAAACAATTTAACTGAAAAAAACTTTATCACTATTAGTTTGTGTATACACTTTGTTTACACAAACAAACAATACAAAACAATTTTATTCTATTGTTCCATAATAATATACATATGTCAGCATGAACACGTTCCCAGAACTGCTGCAGCTTGTGGAATCTTTGAAACATGGGGGATATACAGAGT
>NW_026504951.1:0-52404 GCF_026875155.1 Cherax quadricarinatus
TCAAATTCAACTGTTGCCCCGTGGATTTTTTTACAACTCTCACTGGGGTAGTACTTCTCCTCTCTTCTGAAGAAGAGTTACTTCAACTACTTAAGCAGAATATCCTGGACAAATTGAAGACTTTGGGTATCCACCCAATTGCTCCTGAAAGCTATCAAGCTCAGCGAACTGTGTTTGTTGCCAGAATTAACAGCATCATGAGAGATAGCACAGTGAATGAACTTCTTGCTGACTTTAATGCAGAGAATTCAGAATTTCATGCTGACCAGGCATATAAATTTTCTAAACCTGACAACAAACAGGAAACATTAAAATTAATACTTGAGATACCTGAAGAAGCCAAACTAGTGTGCCAAAATGGCTTCATATGTTTTGGCACAAGATGTACACCTGACCAAATCTCTCTTGAGCGGTTTGTCAGTGTGACACAATGTTACAAATGTTACGCATTTGGGCATACCACCAACAAATGCAGTACCCAAGCACTGATTTGCAGCATATGCTTGGGAAAACATTCTTTCAAAACTTGGGGAAAAACAAAACAAAACCCCAAGTGTGTACTCTGCAATGGTAAACATCATGCTGTTTTTGCTATCTGTCCTGAGAGGAAAAAGGAAATGCAGAAAATTCTAGAGGCTAAGAAACTGTCTAATTCTAAGAAGAACACTCCTGAGGCACCTCCAACAATGTCCCAAACTTCCTTCCCAGCTTTGCCTGGATCTAGTGGGACTCCTCAGGTCTCTTCCACTGGTTCCAATGTTTGGAATTCTGCCCCTCTTGGAGTGCCCCAATCTAACCCTCACCTACACCATACACAAACGAAACAACAAGGTTCAGTCTCATCTCCTATGTCTCAGGTATCCACAGCCGGGGATATAATGAGAGCGCAACTAATGTATATGATGGCCAAAGACATAGCAGGTGGTGACATTCAACTCTGCTCTAAGGTTTTAACCCTTTCAGGGTCCAAGGCCAAAATCTGAAGTCACGCACCAGTGTCCAAGAAATTTTGAAAAAAAAAAAATTATTTTTTCTTACAGAATTAAAGAGCATTTTTTTGTGAAGGTAATAAAACAAAAAAAAATTAGAATCTGATCAGTACTTACGAGATACAGTGCCAAGAAGTTTGTAGAAAATGATGTGTGGCGGCACCAATGACGAATTTTCCCCATACGCGTATTATATTATTTTGTTTTAGTTGTTTTTTTTTTCTTTTCCAATTTTTTTTCTATTCTACTAAAATTTGGGGCCTGGAGGACCAATACTGTATATAATTGATATATATATACTCACTGTATTGACACAATAACCGCACTAAAGTTATTATCATATTATTGTTTACCACTGTTGTTTATTACAATAAAACATGCACAAATATTGTATAAAAACTAATGTTCTATCATATATTTACATATTTACAATCACTGGACATGGTTTTAGAACTGCTGGAGCTTGTGGAACTCCTTGAAACAAGGCACCCCATGCACAGAGGCACCTTACATTCCTCAACATAAACCGAATGTCTTTGCGCGTCTTTGTTGCCGTTTGTTTTGTTTGTGCACAGCGATGCATCTCTTCTGAGCAAATTTCTTTTGAGCTGAAGGAAGCTGTATTATGAAATGATCACCTTCTCTCCTCAAACGCTTGGGTATTTGTGATGAATTC
The DNA here is from genome assembly GCF_026875155.1 of Cherax quadricarinatus. NCBI lineage: Eukaryota > Metazoa > Arthropoda > Malacostraca > Decapoda > Parastacidae > Cherax > Cherax quadricarinatus. The sequence goes on from NW_026504951.1 coordinate 1,666, forward strand.
GAGGACCATGTTGTATTGCAGGTGTTGTTTTCCTGGGGACTTCATTATGAGTTGTCTGACAACAGACAAACAAAATTCACCCTACGGTGGTCTGTTACCAGTCTTTATTTGGTCTTTAAAACATTCAGCATTGAAAAAGTCCAGAGATGGGAAAAAAAGTTTCTGTACCCCTTGTAACTCTTACGAACACAGTCAACAAAACCAATCTGCATAACCAACCCCCCCCCGGGGATTAACCCGGGCATGGTTCAAAAATTAGCCCGCCGCCCTCCCCGAAAATATTTGGGGGCCAAAAAAATTAAACACCATTAAAAATTTAAAAAAAAAATTTTTTTTTCCCCGTTTTGGTTTTTTTTTAAAGGAAAAAAAAAAAAAAAAATTAAATTTTCAACTTTAAAAATCTTTTTTTGTGTTTTTTGGGGGGGGGGACAGTTCCCTCCCCTTTTTTTAAAAAATTTTTTTTTTTTTTTTTCTTTTTTTTCCCTTTTTTTTTTAAAAAATTTTGGGGGCCCCTTTGGGGACCGAAATTATTGAAATTATCTAAACGAAAACCAATAAACCGTTTTACATTTTTTTTTCCCATTTGTTTATTAAATTAAAAAAAAATTTTGTAAAATTTAATTTCCCCAAAATTTTTTTACAAACAATTGGCTTTTTTAAAACGCGGGTTGGGTTTTTTAAAAACCCCCCTGGCCCCCACCTTAAAAAAAATTTAAAAAAAGGGGGGGGGAAAAAAAAAAAAAAAAAAAAAAAAAAAAAAAAAAAAAAAAAAAAAAAAAAAAACCCAAAAAAAAATTTTTTAAAAAAAAAAAAAAAAAAAAAAAAAAAAAAAAAAAAAAAAAAAAAAAAAAAAAAAAAAAAAAAAAAAAAAAAAAGCTTAAAAACCAAAAAAAATTTTAAAAACAAAAAAAAAAAAAAATAAAAAAAAAAAAAAACCCCAAAAAAAACCCCCCCAAAAAAAAAAAAAAAAGGGGGGAAAGGGGGAAAAAAAACTTGATTTGGGTAAGAGTCGTGGAAAACCTTTTTTGTTGAAAAACCTATTGGAAATTTTTGGGGGCTCTGGTTGGGGTTTAAACCGGGGGGTTTATTTTGGTTTGGGGGGTTAACCCGGCGGGGGGGGGGTTTTTTTAAAATCGGTTTAGTTTTTTCCAATCTGATGCAAATTTAACCAAGGCTGTTTTGTGTTTAATCACTGTCTTTTTTTGAATACGTTCATTAGTCGTCAACTTTGCCACTGTCTTTTTTTGGTTGGGGGTTTAAAAATAACCTTTTTTCCCCCCGGGGGGGCCATTTTTGGCAAAAATCACGCCACCCAAACCCTGGTTGGTGGGATAACCCACTGTGAAAACCACATCTGTCTTGTTCCTCGCATAAAATATGAGTAATGGGTTTGTTCCATTATCGGTATATAATTAGGCCCTTCCCAAGAAAGGTGCCATCTTTTTCCTAGTAAAAGAATACCCAAACTTTTGGGTATTTTCAATGTTTTATCCCCGTGGGTATACAAAAATATCCAACCCCGGGCCCACTTTTTCCCAATCCAGAGTACAAACTTTTTTAAACCCAATGCGGTTCCTCTTGCTCGGTATATAGCTTGAAAAGTTACCTTTGAAAAAAAATAAAAGATCGTAAATTCAAATTCTTGAAGGGAAAAAGTATTTTTAAATTTTTTTTGGAAAAAAAAATTTCAAATCTTGTTAAACGTACTTTGTCAGGCCTGGTTTTGTCAGAGAAATGCAAATAGTTTAAAAGGTAAGTAAACTGTTCACGGTATTATTTCACTAAGGAGGGGTACAAATTGCCGTCTGTAGACCAGTATGCTTTTTTATTATGCTTTTGAGTGAGGCATAAGCATTATTGTTGCAAAAGCAAATTTAAAATTTTTGAACAGGTCCCTTTCCCCCTGTGGTCTTGACTGTGGTGATAAGATCGTATTTGCCATGGTGTACTGAAAATATTTTACTTTCCTGACAATAATTTCCTGAAAGGGTGGTCAAAAAATAATTCAAAGAATTCCAGTTTATTGGCCGTGGTTCCAAGGAGACAGGTAGGTAGAATTTCCCCTTTGAGAGTCATCAAATGGTGAGGGCGGGGAAAAAAATTGGGGGTTTTTTCTGCCAATCCCAGATACGGTTTGTGGGGGAACTGGGACATCATGGCTGGTTGTACGGGTGGTTGTGGGGGTGGTGGGTGATGCTCCCCTTTGTCCCTTTAACTGGAAGTCAGAGGTGGGTCCCGCGTGGCACAGGGAGTACGATGGGGGTTTTCCACTACCACCACCAGCCCCTAACACCATATGATGTCTGTGGCCCCTCCTGCCAAGTGTAGCCCCATCTCCTCATATCATACCCAAAACGGGGTTTGTGGGCCCGGGGTGTACTCCCGGGGTGTCTCCGTCCCTGGGCACAGCATAGGGTACACTCCCGAAAGGCATGCGGCGGGAACATACCGACGCTTCCTGGTGAATATGTTTCCTCACTACATACTGAATGTCGCGAGTGCAATAAAAACACAATCCCGTCGAATCACGTCATTTGAAGTCAGGGCCAGGCCACGGGGAAAAAATTAGTTTTCTCTTACGTTTAGGGGAAACCCGACCATGAGTCACGGTGCCCACACCAGAGGTAGAAGGTCGAGGTCGTCGGGGTTTTTGCACTTTATCGATTTCCTGGTCATTATTTTCGGCATAATTTTCAAAAGCCGTAGAATCGTTTCATTTTTCCCCCTTCCATCGTGTCAGAAAATATCAGACGGAAGAGGAGAGTCCCAATTTTCGGGGAAAGGGGGGAGAGCTGACTTGCGACGAGGCTGGGAACAAAATGACTGAGCGGCGTTCCCACAATGCTATGCAGGCGCCTAGATTTTTTGTTTATGGCGCCACCCCCCGGCGCAAACCATTCTCTATAGTAGGCCTATGAGCGCTTTGGCTAAATTTGACGGCGCTAGAATTTGGGGTAGTTACGGTTTGGAACTCACCAGCCGGTGATCTAGGGACGGACCTGAAAGGGTTTAATGATTTGTTTAAAGGCTAATGGGAATCACTCCCATCACTATCCCAGATAATGTGAAGCTTATTATGGCCCAGCCTTCTCATAACAAGAAGTATGTTCCCTACTCTACTTCTACAAATAAGCTTAAGTCATCCTTGGTCCAGGGATCACCCACCTCGCATACCCAGGTTGTCAACTCCCCTCAACCCGATGAGTCAATACCTGACCATAACGATGCCCCAGAGATTGATGCTTACTCTCCCGCTGTTGAAGCTGATCCTGTTGAACAGGAACTTTCCCAGGGTAATTCACCTTGCTTACCAAATTTTCCCTTGGAGCCTCCACAGTCTCCCATCAACTCTCACAAGCCTCTGCTTCCTGTAACTGGGAATATCATACCTCAGTTTTCTGATGATGACTCAAATGACTAATGATTCTGTTAATATTACCAATTCTAGTGAAGATGACGACACTTTTAATACACAAGCAACTAAGCAGAACTTCCCTCCTCCCCTTGACGAGTCCAGCAGGGATAGTGTGGATACCAAACGTGACATTACTTGCAGGCGTTCAGACCGCAGTACATGTGCGAAGTGCAAGAAATAATGGGGATTACAATTTTCCAAATTAATGTTCAACATTTCTTTAATAACCGTTACCTCCTTGAGGTTGAACTACATAATTACAATCCCGATGTAATACTCTTGAATGAGACAGCTGCAAGAGTTGATCAACATATTAAATTATGTGGTTACTCCACTGTGGAGAAATCGAAAGGACCCTATAGTGGTGTAGCCAGCTTAGTTAAATTAGGCTATACATTTAAAAATATTCATGTTGATGAAGATAACATTCTTGCAATAGAAATGACGTCTCATGGCCAACTAGTGATAGCAACTGGATATTTTCCCCCGAGACAACAATATATAGAGCCAATTCCTCTACATAGGATATTAAGCAGAAACATTCCAACAATTCTAGTGGGAGATTTTAATGTTCATCACCCTGCCCTCTTTAACTGTGGAGCTGGTATTCCACTGGGTGACTTAAAAGGAAAACAATATTTAAATATGACAGCCAGAAACTTGTCATTTCAAGGCCCATTTTTTAAATCATATATTGAACCCCAAACCAGGGACACCAAAATAGTCCTGACAAACAGAGACTGTGATCTCTTTCATTGTTGTATCTCTCCTGGTGGAAACGTAGGATTGACCATATCCCTGTTATAATACAACTACAAACTTCTCCTTTAGAATACCTGTACCTCCTAAACCCAAACTTAACACCCTGGATTTGACCCCATCGGGGCATTTTGGGTGAGTAAATTGTTTTTGGAAAAATCAAAACCTTCCATTGCAATTGATGAGCAATAAGGCCCCTTCAAAATCAAAAATTAAAGCTACTAATGCAACTTGACAATTAGGTCCCAAAGATCTATCAAAAATTTAAACCTCTAGGGAAATTTTAGAGACGCTTTAAAAAATTATCAAGCAGAATGTCGAAGGCATTTTAAAAAAGCGAAAACCCCACCAGTAGTACATTGCACGATTGGGCAAAAATTTAAATTAACATGTTTGGTGTAAAGAAAAGGACACAAGTGAACTAATGTGAAAATTTTTATTGGGGCAACGTTTCGCTCCCCAGGCTTTGTCAAGCCATTCAACAATACAGGAAACCAGGGGTAAAAAAGGCTCAGAGTGAGGTCCCAAAAATACTAGGGGTTTGTGGTAGTAGATACAAAAGTTGTGTAGTGTATACAATATGGAGAGAAATTTAAATTCATACATAGTAAAAGGATATAAAGCTATTACTTGGGAAACAAAAAAAATAGGTTGGGACAAAATAGACAAAAATAGAGGCAGCCTGTTTCAGTTTTCACTCTCTGAATTGCTTTGTGTGTATAACAGGAGGGGACTATGTAAAAGGCGGTTTTACTGTTTTAGGGGGATTTTTGCTAAGCTTCAGAGATGGTGAAAGTCCTTTTTTTGTTTAATTGTATTCAAAAACAGCCGATCATGCGATTCGAGGACTTGCATCTGGGAAATTTAGTTTCTTTGATCAAATTTGGGTTTTGTCCCGAATTTCGTGAGTTGAGGGGGTGGAATTCGGTTTTGTACCAGGCCTGTGTAAAAAAACCCCGAACTCGGTCGAAGTCAGTGGTGGGTGATCGGTTTAAAGAGCCACCGTGTTTGACGTATAATACGCATAATTTAGCAGCTTCAACTCAAGGGGAAAGCTGGTAACCCCAATTGAGAGAATGGGTTCCATGGTCAGTGTGCACCTTTTATAAATAAAATCAGGGACCCAATGGTGTTTGGGGAAAAATGATTTCAGTAGTCCTTTTTCAAATGCCTAAAGTAAGAAATATGTGATCCCCGGCAAATCGGGGGCTCTACTCATCCAGTGATGCTCAACACAGAGGGAAAGTGTCTTTGGATAAATTTTCAGGTTTTTTGAGGAGTTTCTGCCCAAAAAGCAATGCCCAGGATGCCAAAAGAATGAAGGAGAATGAAGAATGAAGGAGAGAAAGAGGAATGAAGAGATTTTGAGGGAGAAAAAAATTAATGGATGGGGGGGAACGAATCCGACCCCACTGTTTTGACAGGCAGTAGAGGGAGTGAGTAAGGAAAATATGTCATTTTGACAGCTGCGCCCCTGATAAGAACAATTAAAAGCCACCACTCACAAAAAGAAAAGCTTGCTGGATGAAGATAAAGAAGTTATAGAAAGTTCCAGTGACTATTTTTTTTTTCCAACAAACGTTCAATCCCACTGAGGCGGGGGGGGCCCCAAAAAGAAAAAAAAATTTTCTCTTTCTTTAAATTTGTAATATATACAGGAAAGGGGTTACTACCCCCTTTGTCCCGGATTTTATTTCGCCCTAAAAAACATGCATGGCTTACGGAGGAAAAATTTCTTTTTCCACTTCCCCACGGAAAAAAGAGGAAATAAACAAGAACAAGAATAGAAAGAAAATACAGAAAACCCGGGGGGTGTGTATATATATATATGCTTGTACTGTATGTGTAGTGTGACCTAAGTGTAAGTAAAAAGTAGAAGACGGACCTAAAAATCTTGCATGTTTATGAACAAAAAAGACACCAGCAACCTACTCATGAAAAACAACTACGGGGTTCTGTTTTCATCACTTGGCAGGATGGTAGTACCTCCCTGGGTGGTTCGTCCCCCAACCTCTCCCAAACATTGCTATATATTCTTTCTTTCAACCCCCGGGCCTTTTCCCACCGAGGCGGGGTGGCCCAAAAGGAAAAACGAAATTTCCCCTTTTTACATTTGAATATATACGGGAGAAGAGGTTACTAGCCCCTTGCCCCCGGCATTTATTCCTTTCAACCGCATGGCTTCGGGGGAAGAATTTTTTCACCCCCCCATGGGAAAAAAAGGAAAAAAACAAGAAAAAGAACTAAAAAGAAAATAAAGAAAACCCAGAGGGGTTGTAAAATTGTGCTTGTAATGTATGTGTTGTGACCAATGAAGTAGAAGTAGCAAGACGTCCCTGAATCTTGCATGTTATGAGACAGAAAAAAGGCACCACAATCCACCCATGTAAAACAATTCGGGGCTTTCTTTTTACCCCACTTGGCAGGGGGGTAGACCCCCTGGGGGGTTGCTGTCTCCCAACCTACTACCTACCGTGACTTATAGTGTATATATATTTAAAAACCAGAGGAAGGAAGAAGGGAAGGAGGAAGGAAGGGGGGAAGGCAGGAAGGAAGAGGGAAGGCGGGGAAGGGAAAGGGAAAGGGACGAGATGAAAGGAAGGAAAGGGAAAAAAGAAGGGCAGGAATGAAAGTGAAAAAGGTAGGAAAGGAATCAGGAAGGTAGGAAGGAAAAAGGAATGTGACACACGTCATTTACCGGGATAACCGTAACAAAACTACCTCTAATATTTGAAGAAAACTGCTCAGACAATTGTTTTGTCTTTGCCAAAAAAAAAAAAATGCCCACAAAAATACAGACACACTCGTTTATGTGTAATGAGAAATAAAACACCATTGGTATGAAAAAAATATTTCAAAGAGTTCCAGAAGCTCAGTCTTTTAGGAAAAAGCCCATGCCCGTACTTTTTGTATATATATTAAAAAACAAGAGAAAAAAAAAATTTTTTTTGTATTGTTTTTGTGAAAAACAAGTTTTGAAAACAAAAATTTTGATAATTATTTTGTGGTTATTGTTTGTAACAACAGTGTTAAGTACATTGCATTTTACTCGGGACTCCAGGCCACAAAAGCTATGTAAAAAAAAAAATGGTGAAAAAAACAAGAAACTTTGAGTACAAGAAACCAAAAGTTTCCCGGGGTGGCGGCAGTCCTGCCGTTGCCAACGCGGCCATTTTTTCCCAACTTCATCCCTCTATATCTGGGGTAATTTACTGGGGCAAAAATTTTTTTTGGGACTAAAACAACAAAAAAATAATTTTGACTTTTCCCATAAGTAAAAAAAATTTTTTTTTTTATATTTTTCAACCCCAGGAGACACTCAGGTTTTGGGGTTTCGGCAGTGAAGGGGTTATTAAAACAGCAATTTTGCGTGTTTTTTGTATGGATTTATGGTAGTATTTTATTTTTATTTTTTTAAGAATGGAAGACATATTACAGAAAAGAGACAATTTTGTTGGTTTACAAGGGAAAGTACCTTTATTGACTAAAAGTAGCAGAAATGTTTGATTTTTGCCAAAGTTCAAAAGTAAAACAAATCACCCATGTGTCCAATACATGTCAAGGTGATCTGAATTCTTTCAAAGGGGCTGATTTTATTTATCCCTTTTTTCTAACTAATGCAGTGTCTGCATTAGTGTAAATCTTATTTTTTTGTAAAAAATAAAAATTCAAAGTGTCAGCAAAAGAAATGTAAGAGAAGCCTGGGGATGGGGACTCTGGAAAAAAAAAAAGTTATTTTAGTGTAGGAATGTCGTCAGTTTATTCTGAACCCTATTTAAAAATTTGGCTTTTTGAAAAATTTGTGTAAAATTTGGCAAAATTGCCATTTTCTGACATTTTTTTGGATAGTTGAAATCGGTAAAATGGGGGGTTTTTTGTACTCTTTCGATAAAAAAAAGGGGAGTTCTAGAAAAAAGTTAGATTTTTGTCGAGGTACTTTGGGAAATTGGGAAAATAGGGTCAAATGGGGAAATCGCCGATGCGAAAATATCGTTGGGAACCTTAATGAGGGGAGCATGCGAGAGCATAATTCCAAAGTTTTCCACAAATTTCATACTTTTGGGTCATTATGTGGAAAAAGATTCTCTATCATTTCATAAAAATTTTTTTTTTTTTTTTTTTTAAAAAATTTTTCGACACTGAGAACAATTTTTTAAGAGGACTCTCGACCCTGAAAGGGTTAGGTGGATCACATGTGGGGATATAGTGGGGCTTATGGCCTTAACCCCTTACTGTTTGCAACCCCCAACCCTGGGGTGTCTTTGGGTCAAAAAAATTTCAAAAAAAGAAAATTTTTTTTTTCTTATAAAATGATAGAAAATTTTTTCCCCCAATTTGTAAAGACGAAAAAAAAAAACGAAATTTGATGGAAAACTGAGGAATTACCCTCTCACAAAGTTAGCGACCTCGGCGATTTTTTACAAATCGGCGTTTTTCGCCCCTTTGACCCCTATTTTCGCTAATTCCATTTTTCCCGGAAAAACTCAACCTATTTCTTTAGAACCCCATTTTTTTCTATTGTTTGAGTGCAAGAAACTGCCCATTTCCGATTTCAACTACCTATAACGGGTCAAAAATTTGAATTTGGCCAATTTCCGAAAATTAAAAAAATTGAAAATTTTTCAAAAAAAAGGGTCCAGAATAACAATGCAGACTTCCCTGGCTCTAAAATAACATTTTCTTTTTTATCATCATGTCTCCGGGCCCCTTGATTTATCTGCTTTCTATTTTAAATTTTTTATTCAAACAAAAAATAAAAGACTTACTATTATGCGGACTACTTCAATATTTTAATAATTGTATAAAAACAAAACCCATCAACTGCATACAGAATGGCTAGTTTGAATTTATTGGCAAGACATAATTTTTTTTACTTTTGAACATTAGCAAAAAAAAATTTTTTCCCTATTTGAGCCCCATTTCCAGGTTTTTTTTATAGAAAAACCAAATTAAAATCCCCCTTATTTCTAAAATTGTTTTCCATTCTATCAATGAGACCAAGAAAATAAAACAAAAAAATTTACTATAAAAAATAGACCAAAAAGTCGGCATTTTTTTTAAAAAAAAGGGTGGGAGTTTTTTTTTTTCTTTATGACTGCGTGCCCCAGGTTTTTTTTTATTTAGTGCCCCCTGACACACAGCCCTTCCTTTACATGGGGCCCCCAGCTTTCTCCCCTTTTAGTTAAAGCTACTAGAATTTATGAGTATATATACGCAAACAGGTACCTTTTAAGACATTATATAGAACCCAAAAAAGTCAAAGGGTTAATAATTTTATTTTAAAAAATTAAAAAGACGAGGGGAATATACGAGCTTTGTTTTAAAGAATAACGCAAGATGTTATCTCATGAAAAGAAGACACGTATGCCCAACAAGTAAACAAAACAGAAAAGTTGCTGTTGAGTGGATTGAACAAAAGCAAACAAAGGGTTGCACCATTTAATTTCATCTTAATTAGGGAAAAAAAGGCCTCATTGTTTAACCCTTTCAGGGTTGGGGGCCATACATACGGCTTAGTGCCAGGGTTGGTGCCATACCAGTCCATAAATTTTGCATTCTCAAATCAAACAGGAAAAGGGTGGTAGTCCTGGATGTGGAGAAGGGGGCTCCATGGAAAATGTGGCCTATAAAAAAAAAACAAGACCCAGTGGCATTGGGGAAAGCCTTTTATTACACCTTGTTCACCATGTCAGAGGTAAGAAATCCTCACTCCTTGGGTAATTGGGGGCCCTTTTTTCCCCAAGTACAGTTCAAAACAGAGGAAGTGTCTTGAAGATGAATTTATGGTTTTGAGGAGTTTGTGCCGAAACAAAGCCCCGGAAACGAACCCGAAAGGGAAGGAAGAAAAGGGAAAGGAAAGGGAAGGGAAGAAGGGAAAGGGAAAAGAAGGAGGAAGAAAAAAGGAAGGGAAAAAAGGGAAAGAAAGGAGGAAAAAGGGGAAAAATGAAGGAAAAAGAGAAGGGAAGGAAAGGGGGGAAGGAAGGAAGGGGGGAAGGAAAGGGAAGGGGGAAGGAAGGAAGGAGGGAAGAAAGGAAGGAGGGAAGAAAAGGAAGGGACCATAACCCAGGATAAAATCAAAAAATTCAGACAGTGATTTTTTCCCCGTGGATTTGGGAGGGGGGGGAGGAAGGGGGGTGTTTACAGGCGTAGGGGGGTGAGTATGGTGTTACTATCTTGTGACACTAATTTTCCAGTGACTCAGCATATTTAAAGTCCACCCCACACAACAACAAAATAGAGCTTTACAAAGCTGTAGCAGTTCTGGGGAAATGTCCAGTGACTTTACAGGTACGTAAGTGATAAAAAAATGGAAAAACAACATTTTTTATTGTGGGGTTTTGTAAACATGTTTTGTAAACAATATAATAATGTGCGGTTATTGTTTTAGCAGACAACGAAAAGGGAAAATACATTCAATATACCTTTATTGGTCTCACAGGGCCCAAAAAATTTTTGAAGGGAAAGGGAAAGGGGGGGGGAAAGAAGGAAGGGGGGGAAGGAAGGAGGGAAGGAAGGGAAAGGGAAAGGAGGGAAGAAAAAAAGGAGGGGAAAGGGAAAGGAGGGAAGGAAGGAAGGAAGGAAATGGAGGAAGGAAGGAGGAAGGAAGGAAGTAGGTAGAAAAATGAGGGAAAGGGGGGGAAGGTAGGGAGGGAAAAGATGAGAGGATGGAATGAAGGAGGAAAGGAAGGAAGGTAGGTGTGGGGGGAGGAAGGGATGTGTTGTGGAAGGCAGTGAAGGTTAGTGAGTGGTGGTATGATGTATCATTGTGACACACGACACACTGGTGACTCGGCATATTTACAAGTCCACCCCCACACTACTACAAGCTTTCACCTCTTGTAGTTATAGGAACCTGTCCAGTAACTCGATATTATGAGTATATATATGATAGAAAAATAGTAATAAACAACATTTTTTATTGTAGGTTTGTATAAACATGTTTTGTAAACAATATAATGACAGCAAAGTAGAAATAACAAAACAAACTATTACCGGGTGACCGGCAGTCGGTGATGTTACCATATGCAGTTCAATTTCTGTCAACTTCACGCCTCCATATCTCGGTAAGTATTGATGGCAATTTTTTTTAGCCTATAAAATTTAGAAAAAAAAAAAAACTATCTTTTCATAAGAATTTTTTTTTTTCAAATATTTACCAACCCCAAGAACAGGTTTGGGAGAGGGCCTGCCGACCCTGAAAGGGTTAAAGCAGTGTGTTATAAGGAAGGCCCCGAAAAAGTTAGTTTTAGTGGTGGTTCCATCTTTTTTCCCTTTCAGGGGCCCTCCCTAATTAGGCTTTTCGTTCAGGTCCAAACTGTGATATACGCCAAAATTCTAGCGGCGTCAAATTTAGCGTTAGAAGGATGGTAGGCCTACATCTGAGAGAATGGGTCTGGGTGGTAAGTGTGCAACTAAGAAAAAATCAGGACACCCCATAGCATTGAGGAACGGCCTGAAAGTAGTTGTTTATTGTGCCTGCGGCAAGGAGCTCCCCCCCACTCATTCTTGGGAAAATTCTGACTTTCCCTTCAAACTTACAGTTTTAAGATGATGGAAGTGGGGGATGAAGACGAATTCAGGTTTTTTAAATATGGTAAATGGACCCCTGGACAGGGTTTTTAGGGAAGGGCAAAAAGCAACATTTGAATTTTATTTTTAAACGTTTCGCTAACAGTAGGTCTTCATCGAGTACAGAAAAGTTGATAGAAGCAGAAGATACTTGAAGCGATGTAATGAGCCATCACCCTTGAAGTTTTGAGGTGGCGTCCCTCAGTTGGGGAAAGAGTATTGTTCCATACGACTTGGAACAAAACTCTTCTCCAGACTGAGGGAATGACACCTCAAAACTTCAAAAGGGGATGGGCGATTACATCCTTCAAGTTCTTCTGTTTTTATCAACTTTTCTGTATTGAAAAAAGAACCCCTGTTGGTGAAACGTTTTTGAAATAAAGATACCTAAATTTCATGGGTTTTTCTACCAAAAAACCTTCGGTAATTTTTTACCTTTTAATGGTACAATGGTACCATACAGTCAATTACCCTAAATACATTATACCATAGGACATTATACCATATGGGACAGGGTACAGGGGCCCAATGGGGAAAAAAGTCTGACTTTTTTGGGTTATCTAGGGTTTTCCCCAAAATATACTGCTAAGTATGATATTTTTTTAACTTTATTTGGTAATAAATAAATTACTTTTATGCCCATTGCGATTGGGTAAATTTATTCAGGGGTCAAAAATATAATTGAAAATTGAGACACTTTTGCAGCATTGGGAACTTTATTTTGGAAAGTTTTTGCCACACAGTGGTTTACAGTCCAAACAAAGGGGAAGGGTAAGGAGAGGAGAGTGTGAGGGGAATCGTCCCCACCTGGAGTCGTGTGTTTTAGTCCATCAATTTTTTAGAAGTACAGCATAGGGGCCCTTTGACGGGGCCCCCCCCCCCCCCCCCCCCAACCCCCCCCCCCCCCCCCCCCCCCCCCCCCCCCCCCCCCCCCCAAACCCACCGTATAATTTCTAGTTATCATCATAGCGAAAATATAAAATTTTCCAGGATAAAAAAAAAAGCAGGGTGAATTTCCATAGTTTCCCCCTTTAAATTTACCTTGGTTCCAAAACCTGTATGGTACCCTTACCATAATGGAAAACCCGTGCATATGTTTCCCTTTTGCCATAGGTCCCGACCTTTGGAAACCCCGTGCCATAGGGGAATCCTGTTTTTGCATGGTACCCCTATACCTAAAAGTAAATGTGCCATATGGTACCCTGTAATTGTACCCTATGGGCAATAGGTGTTGGGGGATTGAGCCCCAGCCAAGACTGATGAGTGGGGAGGCAAGCTACTAGACCCGCAGTTTCTGAGACAAAATGCTTTGTCCCACCTCAAGGAAAAACGTCAAATTCCGTACACTTGTAAATAATAATGAAATTACTAAAAACAAAAATTTTTGCATATTTTTGTTGTAAAAAAACTATTTTTAAACAAAAAAAAAATGAAATTTTTAATGTGTTTATGTGTTGAAACAACATACCATTAGTACCATACAGTACAATGAACCTATGGTATCATTGTACTGAGGTCAATGTACATATGGTTTCATTGCTTGCCCCTATGGTAAAATTTCACCATATGGGACCATTGTATCATATATGGTACCATTGTACCCAAAATTTTTCCCTTTGGTACCATGTTCTACCTATGGTACTTGTAATGGGGACCATTGTATTTAGGCCTTTTACCAAAATTTGGTACCATTGTACCTATGTACAATTGTACTATATGGGACCATTTCAAAACCTTTTCACCTTGTACTGTATGGGAAATATATGGGGACCCTTGTATTAACCAGCGCACTAATATTTTATCATTTTGTTTACAATAAAAATTTTAAACAAGTTTTTAAGAATATAAGAAAAACAAATTAGTGCTTTTTTGTGTTGAATAAATGAGTGACCCTTTACAAATACATTATACGGTTAAGGCCACAAAGTTTTAAAAAAAAAAAAAAATAAAAAAGGAAAGGATAAAAATATATTCAAATTAAAGAGAGAAATAAAGAAAAGGGAAAAAGAAAAAAAAAGGGATTATGAGGTTAAAGGTTTCAAGGGATTCAAAGACTGACCCAAAAGGGGGTTTTTTCAGGATACAGAAGTAAGATTGGGACAAGATAGGCCCACTTAAGAGTAACTCAGTCAGATCATGCAGTGATAAGGATAGTGTAAAATTTTTTCAATACCTACTTCCTCTCAGTTTTTACCCGGAAAATATTAGCGATATTCCTGAAATAATAGATTATGTAGAACAGGATGATAATAAACTATGTTACAATTGCAGTAACTAGTGACATGGTCCTCAGACAAATAGAGAAACTAAAACCTAACAAATCCCCAGCGCCCTGATGAACTTTTTTGCAAGGGTTTTAAAAGGGAAATTTTAAAAAAAGAGGAACTTAGCATACCTTTGACTAATCTTTTTAACATATTACTACAAACTGGCATAGTGCCTGATAAGTGGAAAAATGGCAAATGTAATACTTATTTACAAGGCAGGTGACAGGTCCTTGGCTTCGAACTATAGACAATAAAGCCTTACCTCCACAGTGGGAAAATTTATGGAATCAATAATTGCTGAAGCAATTTCGTAGCCATCTTGACAGGCAAGATTTGATTAATGAATCTCAACATGGTTTTGCAAAGGGGTGTTCCTGTCTTATGAATTTACTAACTTTTTTCACAAAAATTTGTTTGAGGAGGTAGATCATGGTAATGAATATGATATTGTGTATATGGACTTCAGTAAAGCTTTCGATAGAGTTCCACATAGAGGTTATTGAGGAAACTTAAGGCACACGGAATAGGAGGAGGAATTTTTTCCTGGGTAGAGGCGTGGCTGACAAATAGACAGCAGAGAGTTTGCATAAATGGGGAGAAATCAGAATGGGAGCACGTCAAAAAGCGGTGTTCCTCAGGGGTCAGTTGTTGGGGCCTTTTTGTTGTTCACAATTTACATAAACGAATAGATGAGGGGAATAAAATAGCATCATAAGCAAATTTGTGATGACACCAAAATAGGCCGTCCAATTCATTCTAATGAGGACACTAGAGCACTCCAGGATGATTTTGAATAGAACTGATGCAATGGTCGGAGAAGTGGGAGATGCATTTAATATTGACAAATGCAAAGTTCTAAATGTTGGACAGTTTTTAAATAACCATGCCACATATAAGGAGTTCTGGTTAGCACTAATCTAAAACCAAGACAACAGTGCATTAGTGTTCGCCAATAAAGCTAACAGAATTTTGGGTTCATATCTAGAAGTATAAATAATGAGAGGTCCTCAGGTTGTTCTTCAACCCCTATATATCCTTGGTTAGGCCTAAATTTTGACTATGCTGCTCAGTTCTGGTCACCGTTTACAGAATGGATGTAATGCTCTGGAAAAGTTCAGAGGAGGATGACAAAGGTGATCCCTGTATCAGAAATCTTCCCCATGAAGATAGACTGAGGGCCCCTGAATCTGCACTCTCTCGAAAGGCGAAAAATTTAAAGGGGGGGATATGTTTTGAGGTTTAATAAATGAAAAAACCCAGGAAAAAATTTTAAAAGGGGGATGAAAATAGTGGCGGGAAAAATTTCCACCAAGACACGACTTGCAGTAAGGGTTTTCAATTTGGGAAAAATTCAAAAATTCCGGAAGGATATAGGAAAGCACTGGTTTGGAAATAAAAGTCAGGGATGAGGGGAAAAAAAACTCTCAAGAAACAGCTATTCGGGCCCAAAAAAAACAATGTGTATTTTTAAAAAATAGGTTAGATAGTTCCCCTGGGGTGGGTGGGGGTTTGGGTGTGATTTTGGGCCCTTTGATAGCTTGTGCGCGGGGTTTTGGTCTGTGCCCCACCCTTGAGGGGAGGTGACCAAAACTGGGTGGGTCTTTGGGGTAATCCGGGGGGGTGGGCCCTTTTGGGCTTATTGGGGGGAGGGGGGAAACATGGACCTGCTCTGCATGGGTCAGGAAGGCCTGTTGCGTGTTCCTTCTTTCCTTGGGGTTCTTATTTTCCCTTTCCCCAAAAGTAAAAGGGGTTCAAAACAATGAAAATATGGAACTGTTGATGAGTTTTGGGGGTTTTTTAAACCCATTTATGTGTTAAATTTTACACAAAAGGATGCAAGAAATGTTTTGCCCAAACCCAAAGACCCCAAAACTACCCACTTCCCAGGCGGGCCCCATCGGGAACATGTCCACCTTTAAAAACTCCATAAGTTTATTCAGGTACAGGAACTTATTAAAAAATTATCAAATACTCCCTTTAAAATTAAACCTTGGTATTTAGCAATACGAAACCATGTTTAATTGAATGGAAACTAGTACTTAAATTTAAACTTATTGCTTTTTTTCGGTATTTTAAAGCTGGATGTTTCCGACGGGACATCCCCATGACTCACAAAAATTGTAAGGGACACGATTGTAAAAAAACCCCTTCCCAACGGGGGGGGTTTTAAACCCCGCGATAAAGAACCCAAAAATCTCCGGGGACCGCCCGCTTACCCCCCCATTTGGGCCAGCTAGTTTAATAAGATTCGTCCAGTTAAAGAAATTTCAAACACCATAGGAATTTTTGGGCATGGGGAAAAACCCACTGTGTCCACAAAGAAAAATGCAGACAGATCATCATGAGAAGGGATGGTTGAGGGTTGCCCGGGTTTTTGGGAGCAATATTTCAAAACCACCCCGGAGTGCCCACTTTCGGTCATTTAAAAATTTTCAAAACCAAAAAAAACTCATCATCAGTTCCATTTTCCTCTTGGGTTAGAACCATCACTGGGGGGGGAAAAACTTATATATTTCCCAGGGGCCTGGGCTCGAGGTGGGGTATGGTGGGGATGGTGTGTGGATTTTTGATTTCCAGCTATCAATGCCCCACTTGCAATCACTGAAATTTTCCCAAAACATAAATTTGCTAAACATTTCCCACTTCCATATTCCTCATTGTTTAAAACTTCATTTTTGGGAAGAGAAGTTTCCCAAATTCAGGGGGAAAGAGATTTTGCCAACCGGGGAGGCATGGGTGAGCAAGGATACTAAATATGGGTTCCCACAATGAAATTTCCAGGTGCCATGTTTGGTTTTCACATTCCCTAAAAAAGTAGGACATCACCCTCTCACTCAAAATTTTTGAAGCCCCTAGAATTTATAAAAATTTTTTTCATTTTTTTTTAACCCACTTTGGGGGTGTTTCCCCCCAAGGGACCGGGGGGCCTGAAAAAAAAAAGGAAAATTTTTCCCCAAATCATCATTCACTCCAGTCTTCCCCAGGGGAAATGCCTACACTAAATTTAAAAAACCCTAAAAAACATCAAAAACCCCTCCCTTCAGAGGGCGGGAAAATTTTTAACTTCCCATTAAAAGGGAAAATAAAAGCCCCAAACCTGTTTGGTCTCCCTAATACTTCAAAAAATTTTAAACCTTGCCCCAACCCTCAAACAACAGTCAAGTAATAAAAAAACCTTTCATCTCCACTCTTTTCCTACTTAACACACTAAACCAAAACGTGCTTAAGCCCAAAAACCCCTTCGAACACAAAACCCCCCCTGACCCCCCCCCTCAAACCTTTCCTAAGTTTTGGCCCCTAAATCCCCTTCTTTCCACTACAGATTTAAAAGCTCTCCAAGTCATTCTATTTTTTCGCCTTTCTACCCGTCGAACCCCCCTCAAAACCCCCCCTCAGCCCTCTGGATTTACTTTTTGTAACCATGCACCTCCTCCTTTTTTTTTCAAACTCGGATTTTCTGCATTACATTCACCAATGCCAAAATTGCCTTTAATTAAAGACTCTTTTGTGCCTTCCGCCTTTCCTTTTGCAAAATTACCCCCAATTTAGTTTCAACCCACTTTAAAAGCCCTTGGGGAAAAAGTTTTAAAAGTGGGGCTCTTCCCATAACGCGGGCCAATA
This sequence comes from Cherax quadricarinatus, assembly GCF_026875155.1. Taxonomy (NCBI): domain Eukaryota; kingdom Metazoa; phylum Arthropoda; class Malacostraca; order Decapoda; family Parastacidae; genus Cherax; species Cherax quadricarinatus. The sequence continues at coordinate 19,297 of NW_026504951.1, forward strand.
GTCAAACCCCTTTTCCCGAAATCGTAGCATTATTTTAGTTTCCCAAAAATTGGCCCCGAAAAAGGTTGGTCGACTCGCAAAAAACTTTGTTCGTCCTGGACACGTACCCAAGGCTCTGGGGCTGCCCCCGGGCCCCCCTTTTCCAACATTGCCCCTTGGGTTTCCAGGGGGAGTGGGGCACTTCCCCTTTTCCCGTGTTCAACGAAATCGTGTATTTCATTTTTTACAGGGGCTTTCCCCAACATTCGCCCAGGGTTAGGGGATCAAGACCTCGCGAATGTTTTAAAAAATCCCCGGGAATTTTTTGGTGCCCCCAAAATATTGTAGGGAAATATTACAATACGCTTCCTTAAAATTTTTTGAAAACCCTGAACAGTCATAAAAAAACATGAAAACATCATAAAAAAATTTTTGCTAAATACATACATGTTATGGGGTTTAAAAAATTTTAATTTATTAAAAAACCCCTTTCCCCCAACCACGCAGCACACTTTCCCCATATTTTGCTACAATTTCTTTCCCTTAAAAATTTTTATCGTGTTTTTTCAAATTTTTTTACCCAAAGGGTGGCACTAGCAAGTTTCTTTTGGGGCCCCTGGGTTTTAATTTTTGTAGCAGTTTCACTCAATCTCAAGCCCAAACACAATGAAATTTTAAATGTGAAATGCAGAAAATTCGGGGTGTGGGGAAAATTTGGAGAAAGGGGTGGGTTAATAAAAGTATTAGTCAGAGGGGCCCGAAGAGGGTTTTGGGTTAGGTGGTTTTTGGGCATTTGAGAAGGGAAAGGATTTAAAGTTTGAATGGCATGGAGAGGGTTTAAAACTGTAGGGGAAGGAAGGGGGGGGGGTAGGGGGGGTCCCCGAAAAGGTTTTAAGGGGGGGGGTTTTAAGGGGGTGTTTTGGGGGAGGGGGTTTGGGTTTCCAGCAAGCCGTTTTCGTGAGGGGTTTTGATAGGGGGTGAAGGGAGGGCGAAGGGGTTTTTTTGGGGGCCCCGACGACTGTTGGGTGGAAAACAGGGTAATATTTAGGGGAAGGGACTCAGGGGGAAAAAGGGTTTTATTTTTATAACCGGACTTGAGTCCGGGAAAAAAAAAGTACAATGCCTGCACTCTAAAGGAGGGGGTTTTTGGGGTATTTGGGAGTTTTTGGGGGGATAACATTTGGGCCCCCGCTTAACGATCACCTCCCCCAAAGCGACCCAATTACGGAAATTTTATTTATGTAAGTGCGTTTTTACGTGTAAATTTGGGGGGCTGAAATTAACTAAAACTAATTCACAATATTCCCCTTTTGGGGGAAAAAATTTTGGTCAAATACTGGCACCTGGGAAAAAACTTTTGGAATGAAAAAAAAATCGTTTTAAAGGGGGGCCACTGTATTGTGGATTTTTTTACGAAAATTTCTATTGGCAGAAAGGTGGGCCTTGTGCAAAGATGGGGTTTGTGGGGGGGGGGTTTTTAAGAGGGTTGGAAAAGTTTTAAAAAAGCGTATTAGAAAAGTGGGGCCCGAAAATTTTTTGGTTATAGGAGGTTTGGGGGGGGTGGAAAGAGGAGTAATTGGTGGGAAAGATGAAGTAAAGGGTGTGATTAAAAAAGAAAAAGGGATTATGAGAGGTTTTTAAAAAAGCAGAAGTTTATAAGAAGAGCAGAGTAAAAATGGGGAGTAAAAGAAAGGTAAAAGAAATGGTGAGAAGGGGGAAGGTTTCAAAAGGGGGAGCAGATGATAGAAATGGGGAGGCACTGTCAAAAAAATTTTAAAAAAAATAAGAAAAAAATTTTGAGTGAGTTAAACCCAAATTTTAAAAAAAGCCTAGGGAAAGTATGGAAAAAGGCAGTTAAAAAAAAGAGTAGGGGGGGTTAGGAGATGGGGATGGGGGGGTAATTTGGTAGATGGGGAAATAATTTTGAGGAACTTTTAAATGTTAAGGAACGAAGAGAGGCAGTAATTTCATGCACTGGTCAGAGAGGTATACCATCTTTTAGGAGTGAAGAAGAGCAGAATGTAAGTGTGGGGGAGGTACCTGAGGCATTACATAGAATAAAAGGGGGTAAAGCAGCTGGAACTGACGGGATCATGACAGAAATGTTAAAAGCAGGGGGGGATATAGTGTTATAGTAGTTGGTACTTTTGTTTAATAAATGTACGAAAGAGGGGAAGGTACCTAGGGATTGGCGGAGAGCATGTATAGTCCCTTCATATAAAGGGAAAGGGGACAAAAGAGACTGTAAAAATTAGAGAGGAATAAATTTACTGAGTATACCAGGAAAAGTGTACGGTAGGGTTATAATTGAAAGAATTAGAGGTAAGACAGAATGTAGGATTGCGGATGAGCAAGGAGGTTTCAGAGTGGGTAGGGGATGTGTAGATCAAGTGTTTACATTGAAGCATATATGTGAACAGTATTTAGATAAAGGTAGGGAAGGTTTTATTGCATTTATGGATTTAGAAAAGGCATATGATAGAGTGATAGAGGAGAGCAATGTGGCAGATGTTGCAAGTATATGGAATAGGTGGTAGTTATTAAAAGCTGTAAAGAGTTTTTATGAGGATAGTGAGGCTCAGGTTAGGGTGTGTAGAAGAGAGGGAGATTACTTCCCAGTAAAAGTAGGTCTTAGACAGGGATGTGTAATGTCACCATGGTTGTTTAATATATTTATAGATGGGGTTGTCAAGGAAGTAAATGCTAGGGTGTTCGGGAGAGGGGTGGGATTAAATTTTGGGGAATCAAATTCAAAATGGGAATTGACACAGTTACTTTTTGCTGATGATACTGTGCTTATGGGAGATTCTAAAGAAAAATTGCAAAGGTTAGTGGATGAGTTTGGGAATGTGTGTAAAAGTAGAAAGTTGAAAGTGAACATAGGAAAGAGTAAGGTGATGAGGATATCAAATGATTTAGATAAAGAAAAATTGGATATCAAATTGGGGAGGAGGAGTATGGAAGAAGTGAATGTTTTCAGATACTTGGGAGTTGACGTGTCGGCGGATGGATTTATGAAGGATGAGGTTAATCATAGAATTGATGAGGGAAAAAAGGTGAGTGGTGCATTGAGGTTTATGTGGAGTAAAAAAACGTTATCTATAGAGGCAAAGAAGGGAATGTATGAAAGTATAGTAGTACCAACACTCTTATATGGGTGTGAAGCTTGGGTGGTAAATGCAGCAGCGAGGAGACGGATGGAGGCAGTGGAGATGTCCTGTTGAAGGGCAATGTGTGGTGTAAATATTATGCAGAAAATTCGGAGTGTGGAAATTAGGAAAAGGTGTGGAGTTAATAAAAGTATTAGTCAGAGGGCAGAAGAGGGGTTGTTGAGGTGGTTTGGTCATTTAGAGAGAATGGATCAAAGTAGAATGACATGGAAAGCATAAAAATCTATAGGGGAAGGAAGGCGGGGTAGGGGTCGTCCTCGAAAGGGTTGGAGAGAAGGGGTAAAGGAGGTTTTGTGGGCAAGGGTCTTGGATTTCCAGCAAGCTTGCATGAGCGTGTTAGATAGGAGTGAATGGAGATGAATGGTACTTGGGACCTGACGATCTGTTGGAGTGTGAGCAGGGTAATATTTAGTGAAGGGATTCAGGGAAACCGGTTATTTTCATATAGTCGGACTTGAGTCCTGGAAATGGGAAGTACAATGCCTGCACTTTAAAGGAGGGGTTTGGGATATTGGCAGTTTGGAGGGATATGTTGTGTATCTTTATATGTGTATGCTTCTAAACTGTTGTATTCTGAGCACCTCTGCAAAAACAGTGATGATGTGTGAGTGTGGTGAAAGTGTTGAATGATGATGAAAGTATTTTCTTTTTGGGGATTTTCTTTTTGAGTCACCCTGCCTCGGTGGGAGACGGCCGACTTGTTGAAAAAAAAAATATATATGCTTCAATGTAAATACTTGATCTACACATCCCCTACCCACTCTAAAACCTCCTTCTTTATCCACAATCCTACATTCTGTCTTACCTCTAATTCTTTCAATAATAACCCTACTGTATACTTTTCCTGGTATACTCAGTAAACTTATTCCTCTATAATTTTTACAATCTCTTTTGTCCCCATTCCCTTTATATTTAGGGACTATACATGCTCTCTGCCTTCCCCTCTTTCATACATTTATTAAACAAAAATACCAACCACTCCAACACTATATCCCCCCCCCCCTACTTTTAACATTTCTGTCATGATCCCGTCAGTTCCAGCTGATTTACCCCCTTTCATTCTACGTAATGCCCCACGCACCTCCCCCACACTCACATCCTGCTCTTCTTCACTCCTACAAGATGGTATACCTCCCTGGCCAGTGCATGAAATTACCATCTCCCTTTCTTGGTCGACATTTAAAAGTTCCTCAAAATATTCCCGCCATCTACCCAATACCTCCATCTCCCCATCTACTACCTCCCCTACTCTGTTTTTAACTGATAAATCCATTCGTTCCCTAGGCTTTCTGAACTTGTTTAACTCACTCCAAAATTTCTTCTTATTTTCATTAAAATTTCTTGACAGTGCCTCTCCCACTATCATCTGCTCTCCTTTTTCACTCTCTCACCACTCTCTTCACCTTTCTTTTACTCTCCATATACTCTATTCTTCATATAACACTTCTGCTTTGTAAAAACCTCTCAAAAGCTACCTTTTTCTCTTTTATCACAACCTTTACTTCATCATTCCACCAATCACTCCTCTTTCCTCCTGCCCCCACCCTTCTATAACCACAAACTTCTGCCCCACATTCTAATACTGCATTTTTATAACTATTCCAACACACACTGTTAAAGTGTGAATAGTGGTGGTATAGTGGTGGTGGGTTCTGCCTCCACCCACCACCACCACCACCACCACTATGTACAGCTTCTCTCAGTGGCCCTTATATTATATTATGACATATTTTATTCATTCTAGAGTATATATCATGTTTCTATGTTATTAATATTGTTTATTATATCATATTAGATGAACTGTGATAGATAAATAAGCTGTAGAGATGATATTAGCGTCATATTGAAGCATAATAAACTCGTCTCTCTCTCGCCTCCTACCTGTCTTCCATACACCAACAAGAGTCAGTAAAGGTAAGTGTGATGTTAAATGCTCATTTATCCATTTTATTTATGCTTTATATTTATTTGTCACTGTTTTCTGTATGTATATCTATATTTAATCTTTAAAAAAATATATTTTTTGCTAATATTTTTGGCTGTCTGAAACAGATTAATTGGATTTCCATGACTTCTTATGGGGAAAATTAATTCAGCTAAAGGCAAAATTAGTTAAAGGCAAGCTCTCTGGAACGGATTAATGCCGTTACCTAAGGGTCTACTGTACATCCTGAAGTCTACTCGACAGTCTTTTATCTACCAATACATAGTCCAACAAGCTACTGTCACTGCACCCTACATCATATCTTGTATACTTATTTTTCCTCTTTTTCTTAATATATGTATTACCTATAATTAAACCCCTTTCTATACAAAGTTTAATCAAAGGGTTCCCATAATCATTTATACCTGGCCCTGAAACTTACCTACCACCCCTCTCTAAATGTTTCCCCTACTTTAGTAGGGGCCCCCAAAACCAAAAAAATTTATCTCCATTTGGGTTAAAAGGTTACTATACATTTGTTTAACATCTCCCAAAATTTTCCTTTTCCCCCTTACACTCCTCTCTTCTCCTGGTGCATATACGCTTATTATGCCCCCTTTTTTTCGATCCAACCATTATTTTAATCCACATAACCCTTGAATTTACACTTTTAATTTTCCCCTCTCCCCCTCCATAACGATCCTTCAAAAATTTTTGCTCCCCCCTTTCCTTACCAACTTCTCAGACACTCCTGACTTAATTTCTTTTATTTTTTTCCCCCCGAAACCCCCCTACCCCCTTCAGCTTTTTTTCACTAAACCAGGACATCCAACTTTTTTTCATTAAACACCAAAACATTCTTTTTTGTCCCGACTACACCAGCACATTCAAACATCCTTTTTAAAAATTTTTTCTTCTTCTCTTTTTTAGAAAATTTTACAAGAAAGGGGTACTAGCCCATTGCCCCCCGATTTTAGTCACCCATACGACACGCGGCTTACGGGGAAAAAATTTTTCCACTTCCCCATGGACAATAGGGAAAAAAAAGAAGAACAAAAGCTATTTAGATAAAAAAAAAAACCAGATGTTGATGCAAATAGGGCATGTGTTATATGTGTGGTGTGGACTAATATATTGAAGTAACAAGAGACCTGTTATCTGCGTGTTTTGAACAAAAAAAAGGCACCAGCAATCCTACCATCATGTAAAACATTACGGGTTTCTGTTTCACAGTTCGGGCGGAGGGTAGTACCCCCCGGGGGTTGCTGTCTACCAACCATACCGGCCTGTTCAAGCCAAGTTGCCCCGGGCTCACCCAGCTGCCTGTGTGACCTCATCATTAGTGCCGCATGTTCTGCATAAACTATTTCCATAAATTTCCCCCCACAATGCAGTGACTTTTTTTTTTTCTGGTTTTAAATTTGTTTTTTTTTAAAAATTTTTGCAAGTGAGCACTTTGTTTTTTTATCAAGTCCCTTTAAGTTGTACAAAAAGTGTGCAAGTATTCGTTTCCCCCACTTTTGTCTTAAAGTCCCATTTTCTACGTTTTTTTTTTTTGCTCAGTTATTTTTTTTCCCCATTATAATGCCAATTCTCCGCTACGTGTTCAGTTTTCTTTGTCGTGCATCGTGTCCAAAACCCGCACCAGCCATGTTTTGAAACACAAGGTCATCAGTTTACAAGCAATGCCACCTTGCTAACCAAAAACCAACCCCCCCGGGCCCGGGGTTTGAACCCGCGGTCATAGAGTTCAAAACTCCACCCCCGTCACGTTAGCCACTAACCGCACCCACAATAAATTTTTTTTTATTTATTTATTTAAAACAATTTGAGCACAAATACGGGGACAAAAAAATACAGATAAGAGCAGCATCCAAACCATTTATATGCTAATTAGGGGCTGGCTTAAAATTAATTGAGATTAACTAAGGGCAATGAGAAATCAGTGATAAAACTTAATGTAAACGATTACATAAACAAAAGGGAGTATTACAAAGAAGGTCAATGGTTGCATGCTTGTTGTACATCATCTAGGGAGTATTCTGTTAGGTGTGTATTTAAAAATAAAAAGTTAGATTGGGTTTTAGGTTTTAACATTTATGTGATATAATTGTGAGAAACATTTAAATATCAATTATAAGGTTCAGTTTTTCAGTATTTATTTGGTTTTGGGTGGTAAGTGATTTTTTGAGAAGAGATTTGATTTAAAAACAGGTAGTGTTTTTTTAATTACAGGTAAAAAATTTTCCAAAATTTAGGGCCTTTTTATGTGCATTGAGTTTTTGCAATTAGATGGACACGGGGAAACATAAAAAGATGATCTGTGCCTTGTGTTATGGTCATGTGTCTGTTGGGTTGGCAAGGATTTTTTGAGGGGGGGGTTAATATCAGAGTTAAGTGTTCTATGTATGTAATAGGGCAAAATAAGTATGGATTTTTTTGTAGGGTGGTAGGTTAGTGTATTGAATTTGGGGGAGTTGTCCCTGTATGAGAATTTGTTATATTCAAGCACCCTTTGTTGGGTAATTAGTGGCTGAATGGTTAATTGTTGTTGACCCCAGCACAAATTCCATAGGTGAGATGGGGTAAATAAAAGATGATATGGGGACCAGAGGGCTGCTGGGGCATAGTACCGATTTTCATAGATGCCACAGTTTTGGAAAAATTTTTTTAAAAATTTGTTGTAATTTTAAAGAAATTTGAGTCTATTTCAAGGTGGTTCCCTAAAAATTTCCCCCTCTGTTAGCTTTGTGATAGGTGACCCCATTTATCATTATGTTAAGAGGGACACTGTAGCTCTGTTCCCAACTGAATGAAGTATTTTTTGTCAATTTTTAGTTTAAGTTTGTTAGTCCCATCCAGGTAGATATTTTCTGTAATTCGGTATTTACAGTATTGGCTAGCGTGACGGGGCTCGGGGTGGAGAAGCCATGTGTGTCTCTCAAATAGTGTGGGTTTAAAGAAATTTGCGAAGCATTTGTGGTCTTTATGTAAGGAAAAAGGGAAGAGGGCCAAGGACACTTCCCTGGGGGGAACCAACTGTAATTGGTTGTGCAAAGAGTTCCCCCCATTTGCGACACATTTTTGGTTTCTGTTGCGGGGTTGATTGAGGAGTTGGGGAGTGCTCTCTTAACTAGTGTGCAATTTACAGGAGAAAGCAGGGTAAACTGTATAAAAAAGTTTTTTTAAAGCAATGAAGACCCCCCAGTGGGCTTTTTTTTTCTCTTTTGCGTGTATTTTGTTCTAGCATGTTAAATAGATCATTGTATTTTTTATTGGGCCCAATCAAAATTGGCGGGGGGTTTGAGAAAGTTTTGGGGGAAAGGGTGGGAGTAGATTCGTTTATGAATTTTTTTTGGGAAAGATTTTTGAAGAGGGTGTAATTTGGATATTACCATATTTATTCAACTCTGTTTGGCCCCAAACCCTTTATGGATGGGGGTGACCCTTGCTATTTTGAGTACGTGGGAAAAGTGGGGATTCAATTTTTGTTAAAGAGTGTTGAATTTTGGGATAGCACTTGCCCTTTTTTTGTATTAAAAGGGGGGTTGGTTTTTAAATCTCCTCCTTTTTTTTTAGTGCGTTGAAAATAAGGGAGACTTCTTGGTTTAGTCGAGCTAGGAACGTGTGTGGTTTTTTTTCCGGTGGGGTAGTCATTTGGGGGGTATCTGAGTTTGGGGTTTTTATTGGCAAGGGTTTTGCCAAAAGTGGAGAAAAAAATGATTGATCTTTTTTGCTTTTCGTTGGTGGGATTGGGGTTCATCTATTTTGCAATTTTATTTCCTATTTCGTGATATCTTTTTTTTTCCCAGAATTTCGATGGGTTTTTTTCCAGGTCTTTTTTATTCACCTCGTAAGTTGGATATCTGTTCTCATAAACATTTTTTTGCCCTTTTTATCGGGCTGGTTTAGGACGACGAGAAAACGTTTTGTTTGGTTTTGGGTTATGTGACCCATTCTGTACTGTTTTTCATTTGGTGTTTTGTATTTATGGATTTTTGGGAAAGCGGGGTTAGCCAGGGGGTTCAGTTCTTTGCTTCTCTGTTTAGTTTTTTTAGGGCAGTGCTTTTTTAGAGGGATTGGGTATTGGGTCAAAGTTTTCTACGCGTTGTGAAGTTATTAATGGGTGCCCCATTGTGAAGTCCCGAAAGGTGGGCTTTAGATGTCTTGGTGGGGTTTTACCAAGAGTTGTTATGAGGGAAAATAGGGTATGGTCTGTCGATATCGTAATTAAAGCTTTATTTTTTAAAGGGGGATGGTTGGTCAGTGTGGTCAAGTAGGGAAACACAGTCTCTGTAACTTTGGGTTTTGTTTCTGTTGGTACAAAATACAGTTACTCATTGTGTTTGTGAATTCAGAACATGTGGGTCCTGGCTTGAGGAGATTTATATTTTAAGTCACCGAGGTTAAGTGACTTTGTTCATGCGTGCATCATTACAACTTCCTAGGTTTTTTACTAAAATTTGGGTAATGTTTGACTGGGAATCTGTAATGTTTATCAATTGAGAGGTTTTTGTAGGTATTTGGATTTGAAAATTTTGGGTATTATTATTTCCCCCTGATCCCTTGGCAAGATTAAAAGGGTCATTTTAGTTTGGGCTAGTAGTATATGGCTGGGCCCCCCCTTGTTGGTCTGGCCTCAGTTGTGTATGGGTGTGTAACCAGGGAATGGCATAGACATTTATACAGGCTTTTTGCCAGTTTTAGTTAGGTAATGATGGACATATTGGATTAAGGGAAATTTTGTAATTCAAAAGTTCGTAAGCTTGCTTTAAAATCGATATTGTTGTTAAAGATATTATGTTTTTTTTGGGTCTGGGAAATGCCTTTGATTTTTCTGCAGTGTATAATTACAGTAACTGTTTTTATTCATTTAAGTCATTTAAAAAAGAGTTGGTATCAGGGTCAATGCCCGTAATCATAAGATTTGTAGTAATATATAGTTGAAAAGTTAAAACAAAATAAAAGTCTTTAAACAAAAAAAGCACCTGAATTATTTAACAAATGTAAAAAAAATAGCTAAGTAGTTTTTTTTTTTTTTTAAAGCTAAAAAAAGGAGACAATATAAAAGGGACTAATAAAAAAAGTAATCAAAAAATGGAGCTTGGGGAAAATGAAGTAGGTAGTACTATAAAGGTAATTCTTTTTTAAATTAGAATTATATATAAAATTATAATAAAAAGGGGCTAATTAAAAATTTGGTGAACCAAAAAAAATGGGAACAAATAAATGGCCTGGGAAAATTTAAAGGCAAAAAGTGACCCTTTTTTTAAATTACACCTGAAATAGCACCCTTTATTATTTTACAATTGTATAATAAACAGGGGATTATATAAAACAAAAAAAGGGGAAAATATATAAGGGACAAAATTTAAATAATGGGAAAAAAAGTTAAATGGACAGATGGTCCTATGAAAAATATTGGTTTAGGACAAGATCTGATTTTAAAATTAAATAAATTTAGCTTTAATTTCCCCAATAAAAGAAAAAAAATGAGGTGTTTTTTAAATAGCTACAAAAGATAGTTTTGGTACTTGCAAAAAAAATAATTGGTATACACTAATTGATACACAAGAAAAGGATAAAAAACAAGTAGTGAAAACAAAATTAAATTGGGCAGGTAAGAATAATGAATATTTTTAATTTGGAGTAAAATTTGACTTGTAAAAAAATATGAGCAATTTTAAAAGCAGTAAGAAAGAAGTATAGAGTATTGGGGGAGTTAGGCTTACTAGTGAAACACCAACTAGGATATTTCTACACCAAGGGAAAATTAACCCCAGGCACCTCTGTGACCCCCAAAAGCAAGTTTTTACAGATGAATCTCCCCTAGCTGGCCGGACGAAATTAGCTCAGTCCCTTCACTGCGAACTGACTCAAAATCGTAATGAAACTTGCAAACAAACTTACCCCTGGCCGGGATTGAACCCCCCCCCCTCAAGAGTCCCCCCCCAAAATCCACCCTCGCGTTTTGCCACTAGACCCCCTAGCCCAAAAGATTCACACCACGCTAGCGGGGATTCTCTGTAAAAAAATTGCATTTGGTCACAGAGGTGCCTTGCTAACTTTCCATGTTAGAAAAAACCTAGTTGGGGTGATCTTATTGTGGCTACTGGTCTAGTGGCTAAGCGACGGGCTGGAGTTTGAGACCTATGCCGCGGGTTCAATCCCGGCCGGGGTATGGGTTTTTTTTGCAATCTGTCATTACGATTTCTTGAGTCACCTTGCTCAAATCTTCCTTGCCATTTTCTCATCTCCTCCTTTTCCCCAAAGTCCTGCATTCTTCCCTGTGTTTTCTGTGTAAGTTCACACTCACCCCCCACATCACTTGTACGGCCGACGGCCCCCGTCCCCACGTTTTTATGGTACCTTTACCGTATCGTAGCCCGCGGCACCCCATCTCACTGTTTTTAAAGGTAATCACCGTATCTAGCCTGAGGCACCCCTCACCTTTTTCGTAGCCTGACGGGCCCCCCGTTTAGTTTTAATGGAAAAACTCACCTTATCGTACCTGACGGCACCCCCCCTTCCCCTGTTGTTAATGGTCCCACGTAAGTAGCCTATGGCACCCCAGTCTCCTACGTTGTTAAAGGTACACTCACCTGTATCAAACCGATGGGACCCCCCTCTCCTGTTGTTAATGGTACCTCACCGTATCGTAGCCTGACGCACCCCAGTCTCCCAATGGGTTCCAGTCAAAGGGGCCATTTTTTCCCCATCTTCACCATTTTGTAGTGTGTTGAGCTCCCCCATGACCCGCTACCTGCAATTTAAATCTACTAAACTTTCCCTTTTCTTCTAATTTTGCAAAATCAATATTCAATTCTACAGTTTTCGAAAACCCAAAAAGGAAAAGGGGCAGCTGCAGGCCACGGCCCATGCTAGGGAGGTCCAAATTACACCCATTTTAAGAAAAAGGGGCACTGCTGCAGGCCCCACTGGCCCATAGGCAAGTCCAAGTCACATCCCCCTCGAATAATAAAAACATGCCCCCAAAAACGAGTATTTTTGCTTTTTAGACGTTTTTCCAAAACCCCGTGCCCCTTTCACTACAAAACATGGGCAAATATGAAGACTAAAAACAAATAAAGAAACAGTGGAATGGGAATCTCCCCCACTTACAGCAAAACAATAAAAAAAAGACAGGCAAAAAAAAAACTAAAAAACAAAGAAAACAATTTAAAAAAATTCCAAAAGGGAAAAAAACCCAAAACCCAAAAAAAGGAAAACCCCCCCAAAAACAACAAAAAAAAAAAAAACCCCCAACAAAAAAAAACAAAAAAAACTTTAACAAAAAAAAAAAAAACCCCAAAAAAAAAAGAACAAAAAAAAATTAAAAATAAAAGAAAACCCCAAAAAAAAGGCAAAAAAGCAAAACAGAAAAAAAAAACAAACCCCAAAAAAAAAAAAAACCAAAAAAAACAAAAAGAGAAGGGAAAAAAAGAGGGGGCCCCAACAAAAAACCCAAACCCCAAAAACAAAAAACCCAAAAAAATTTAAAAAAAAAAACAAAAAAAAAAACGAAAAACCAAAAAATTTTTTTAAGAAACCCCAAAACCCTATAACAAAAAAAACCAAAAAAAAAACAAAAAAAAAAACACAAAAAAAAAAAAAAAGAAACAGAAAAAAAAAAAACCCCCAAGGGGAAAACCACCCAAAAAAAACCCCAAAAGACCAAAAAAAAAAAAACCCAAAAAAAAAAAAACCAAAAAAAAAAAAAAAACAAAACAAAAAACAAAAAAAAAAAAAAAACAAAAAAAATTTTTGAAACCCCCCAAAAAAAAAACCCAAAAAAAAAAACAAAAAAGGAACAAAAAAAAAAAAACAATTTTTAAAAAAAAAAAAAAACAAAAAAACCCAAAAAAATAAAAAAAGGGAAAGGAAAAAAAAAAAAAACCAAAACCCAAAAATACCCAAAAAAAAAATTAAAAAAAAAAAAAAAAAAAAAAAAAAAAAACAACTTTTTTTTTACAGAAACAAAAGGGGAGAAGAGGGGAACCCCAACCCCAACCCAAAAAAAGGAAATAACATTTATCAGTCTCTTAATATAAAAATTTATCTTCCAACAGTCTCGACCGTTTTATCATGTTATCATCACTCTCAAGCACCCCAGATGAGTAATTTCTATGTAAATCATCACTCTGATTGTAAAAAAAAATCTGGTCAAGAAAATTTTAAGAGACAAAAAAAGAAATATATTGCCCCCAGCAAAAAATTCATATAAAACCACCCAGGGGAAATTTCCTATCCAACTAGAGACCTTGCCCAAAGACGGGTTCAGGATACAATTCCTAGATGGCAATGTATGAGATATTGTTCCATTAAATTTTTTCAAATAAAAAATGCAAAAAACAAAGTTCTTTTTTCGTATGCCTGAAATACTCTGCATGGTCAGGGGACTTAAAAAATACAGTAAAGCCTCCCTACTTAAGGCAGATTAGGTTCCTAAGACCCGCAGAAAACGTTTCCCCTTTAAAAACAAGGAGCATTATAATGAAAGTGTTTTGTGAAAACCATCTTTGATATTTTTTAAAAATTCCCCTTTTTACACAATTTTAACTTTTTTGGTTATTTTTAAAGTTTATCAGTAATGTACCATATACGTAATAAACAAATTTGAGGAAATCGGCTTAATAACTTTTTTTAGGTATAAACACGGTCAGAGAGCTCGTCAAAAGTCTGGGGCGTCAGTAAACGATGTCGCTGAGGAGAAGCGTAAAAAAAATATCACATAAATTTTGTAAAAATTTATGTACATTTTAAAAAATAAATTTCTTTTGTTTGTCTGTGTTTCTTGATTTTTCATTTGAGAATCATTGTCGTTTTTAGTACAGTGGGGCTCCACTTTATACGGCAGGTTAGGTTCCAGGCTCCGCCGTTTTTAAAGCGGAAATCGCCGAAAGGGGGAACACCTCTTTTCTCCACTTTAAATGCTAAAAAATACTGATAAAAGTTTTACACTAACATATATTAGTTAGAATTTATTCAATTACACAAAGAGTTATAAGATTATATACAAGCGCTATGTGTAAAGTACCCAGGAACCCCAAAAAAATCAGCAGTGTGACAAAATTTCCCTTGGGGTTAGCAGGAAACTACATTAAAAAAAAAAAAAGTAAAATAAAAATAGTACACTCATTACTTACCTTAAAAAATTTTTTAGTCTTTAAACTGGGTGAGACAAGTAGTATTTTTTGTAAAAATCAAGTGTAGTATGTATGGGTAGTCAGCCCGGGGGGACCTACCAGGGAAAACCCCCCACAAAATACTGTTTACATTTAAACCCTTGACTGTGCAACCCCCAATCCCGAGGGGTCTTTGGGGGCGCAAATTTAAAAAAAAAAAAAAAATTATTTTTTTTTAAAATAAAAAGAGAATCTTTTTCCCTTGTAAGGACACCAAAAAAAAACCAAATTTGATGGAAAACTGACGGAATTCGTTTTTGCGAAGTTAGCGACCTTGGCGGAATTTACAAATCACGATTTTGCCCCTTTGAGCCCATTTTTGGCTAATTCCATTGTTCCAGTCAACCCCAAAATCATGTATTTCTTTGACTCGGTTTTTCTACGTTGAGTAAAAACTGCCCATTACCAATTTCCTACCCAATAACGTGGTCAGAAATTTGCAATTTTGGGGCCCAAATTTCACAAAAATTTAAAAAAAATATAAATTTTCAAAGTAAGGCCCAGAATAAACAAGGGGGACATTCCTGGTTTAAAATCATTTTCTTTGTTCATCATCATGCTCCGGGCCCCTCTCTGATATTACTCTTGCTTTCTTTTTTAATTTTTATTCAAAAAAAAAAATGAAGATTTACTTTTATGCGAGTTTTCCCAAATACTGTAATAATTGATAAATAAATAAACCCCATTCAGACTGCTTTCAAATGGCTATTTGACTTTATTGGACAATAATCATTTTTACTTTCGAACATCGGCAAAAATCAAAAAAATTTCCCTACTTTGAGCTCCCTTTCCAGGTTTTTTTATTAAAACAAAAAATCATCCTTTTTTCTATAATTTGTTTTCCATTCTATCAAACGAGACCAAAAAAACGAGAATACAACCATAAATACTTTCGAAAATAGACCACAAAGTCGGAATTTTAATTTTAAAAAAAATGGTCGGATTTTTTTTTTTTCTCATTATGCACGACGTGCTCCAGGATTTTTTTTATGTGGTGCACACTGACCACACAGACCCATTCACTCACATGTGGGCCTACCAGCTTTCTCCTGCTTGATTTGAAGCCGCTAGAATTTATGAGTATATATACGTCAAACACGGTACCTCGTAAAACGTATATATACGGCTGCGACAGTCAAAGGGTTAAGCATCCCAGAGCGATAAAATGCATATACATATGCATATACAGTTCACTCATGACTTACCTTAAAATATTTGTAGACTTAATGTAGGGTAAGAGGCGAGTAAACGAGATAAAACAAATAAATGAGAGAAAGAGAATGAGTGCATGAGAGAGGTCACTCATGGAGTTATGTAAACAAACCAGGCGAATGTGAGTTATGTAAACAAACAAAGTGTACACATCTGGTTTGTGTACAAGTTACATTGTGTACAAGTTGTCTCTACATTGATACGGTAGAATAAGAGGAACACTCCATTCTCATATAACACCAATTTTTAGAAGAAATGACGCTCTGAGTGAAGGCATACGAAAGGAATAATTTTCTACAGTTACCCCCAGTAACACATTTTCTCTTATGTTGGACTAGAGAAAACGTTATTCTTGCCGTCACTTGTACAAGTTGTCTGGCTCCCACATCTCATATTTATGTTTATTTATTCTACTGTGGGGTGTATTTATCATTTTTATATGTTATGTATTGTGTTTATTATATAATTTTGAAAAATATCATAGCTGGATTAATAAAAATGTGTATATTAACGTAATATATGACATTTAATGAGACTCGGTGATTATTATTATTATCATTACTAATATGGCGTCACTTGTATAAGTTGTCTGGCTCCCACATCTCATATTTTATGTTTATTTATTCCTCTGTGGAGTGTATTTATCATCTTTATATGTATGAATCATGTTTATTATACAATTTTGAAAAAAAAAAAAAAAAGATGGATTAATGAAAATGTGTATATTAAACGTAATATACGACATTTAATAAGACTCGATGATTATTATCGAGTACAGTGGTCCTCGATAATAGTCGGGCTCGACAGTCGTCCCTTTCGAAAATTGTCGCGTTATTTTAGTCCAAACATTGGCTCGCAATGGTCGGTTGAATTGCTAATCGGCGATCGTCCTGGACGCGTACTCACGGCTCAGAGCCACCTCGGCCTCCCTTCCCAGCCAGTGAGCCATTGTTTACCCGTGAGCAACAGTCCCCTCACGTGTTCATACGAAATATTTCATAATATTCCATTCATTTTAGGGCTTGCAAGTGCTAAATAAGCTACCATGGCTCCAAAGAAAGCTCCTAGTGCCAAGCCTTTGATAAAGAAGGTGAGAAATATGATTGAATTTAAGAAAAACATCATAGAACAATATGAAAGTGGCATATGTGTGGCCGAACTGGCCAGGATGTATAACAAATCACGTACAACCATATCTTCCATCGTGGCCAAGAAAAAGGAAATCAAGGAAGCTGTTGTTGCAAAGGGGGTAAATATGCTGACAAAAATGAGATCACCAGTACTCAAAGAGGTTGAGAAGTTATTATTGGTGTGGATAAACGAGGAGGAGGAGGAAGGAGGAAGGAGGAGGGAGAAAGATGGAAGAAGGTGCTTTCTTCAGAAATTAAAGAGATTTTTGAAATGTGGGGTAGGATGGAAAGATTTATGGAGAAACATCACCCTGAGAAGGATGCTGCAAGCCATATTGGCAACTTGTACAGTGAGAGTCTTGGCCCATTTTAGGGAAGTTTTAAAGAGACGCCAGAAACAGAGCTCTCTGGACACTTTTTTTGGCGAGACAGGACTCCAGTGACTCTCAAGCTGGTCCTAGTGACATTAAGAAACAGAGAAGAGAAGTAACCCCAGAAAAGCAATTGGTACCTGAGGTGTTGACGGAAGGGGATTCCCCTTCCAAACAGTAATCCAATCTCTCTCCTCCTCCAGTCTCGCATACACTAAGAAGAATCACCAATAAAGGTAAGCGTTATGCTGTTAATGTTTCATTCATCACGTCCCATTGTATTGTTTATGTACTACATCTATATTTCATGTAAAATATTTTTTTGTTTTAATACTTCTGGGTGTCAGGAACGGATTAATTTTATTTACATTATTTCTTATGGGGAAAATTGATTTGAAAATCGTCTTTTTCGATAATTGTCGCACTTCCAGGAACGGATTAGCGATGATAAACGACGGACCACTGTATTTTTTTTTTTTTTATCACACTGGCCGATTCCCACCAAGGCAGGGTGGCCCAAAAAAGAAAAACTTTCACCATCATTCACTCCATCACTGTCTTGCCAGAAGGGTGCTTTACACTACAGTTTTTAAACTGCAACATTAACACCCCTCCACTGTATTATCATTACTAATATGGCATCTTGACACATAAGACACTCTTACTGATTTTAATGTGTACCTGCATGCCAGCACAGTGTGTAAGTTTATTTAGGTACAGGTATACATAAGTATACAGGTACCATCCGACTTACGACCAAGCTTGGTTGCGACCAACCGGTTGTAAGTAAAAATGGACGTAAGTTGAACCTTTGAAAATTGCCAACATACTGGGTAGGACATAATGTCAAACCTTTCCTATATAAACTACCTACATAGTACTGTAATGTAATGTACAATCATTATTTCATTTTTTACCATAATTTACTTCTATTGTTATATTTTAATTATTTATGTACTGTATATAATGTATACATGGTAGTGATGTATTGTAAAATTTTACATCGCATACAGAATATATGTTACTGTTTTCTTTATGTTTATTGTCAACACTCAGGAGAGGAATGGGAGCGAATACCACTGGTAGTGTCATCCTGCCAGAATGTAGTATAACCTATACCCTTAACCTATACCCTAAGTAAAGAGAAATAACTCTGGAACATGTGTAATACATAGCTGGTGAGTGGCTGGCTGGCTGTTCCGGGTGGGGTGTGAGTGGGTGACTGACTGAATGTGGCTGTACTCTCTCCTCTGTATCTTATTCTCTCTCTCTCACAGGTACACGTTAAGTGATGTTATACATAGTATAAATTACCTAGAAGTAACCAAAAAATCAGACAAAGTGCTATACCGTGGATCTGTGCTCCAGTGCCCTAAATTAATAAGATCAATATCATAATTTTTATTATTATTATATTATTATTACCATAATACATTTTTTTTTTTTTACAAGTCGCCGTCTCCCAACGAGGCGGAGTGACTATATGCGACTAATATGTACTAATATTATTAATATTATTATTTAAACTATAATATAATAATCGTGTCATCTCATACTTACTTAAATATCGGTAGTCTTAATGTAGAGTGAGATGGTGAGGTAAACAAGATTAAATGATTATAAACATGGAAGAGAGATGAGAGTAGATGCTTCACAGTTTTGTAAACAATCGTTGTTGTTTTGTTACCAGCCTGACACAAATGTTTTTGTTCACTCTGTCAAGGCGACAGTAAAAATCTCATATTTGTTACGTTTTTATGTTCATATGTTAATGAAGCATGTTTATTAAATAATTTTGAAAAAAGAAATCATAGATGGATTAACCAAAATGTCTACATAAGTTTTTATACCACATTTTTTTTTTTAAAAAATAATTGGGCGGGCGGGGCCCCTTTTCCCCCAAGTGTTTTTGGGAATTTTTCTTGTGTTATTATCATTATTAATATGGGCATCTTCAAGTCCAAACTACACTCTTACCCTTTCTGGGTCCGTCCCGTAGTTCTACGGCTTCACGTTGAGTGTCCAAACCGTAGATCTTCGCCAAAATTCTAATTGCCGTCAAATTTAGCGCGAAAACGCTCTAGGCCTACTGTGAGAGAAACGGGTCTGCGTGGTGGTGTGTGCGCCAATAAACCAAAAAAATGCTAGGCGCACGCATAGGCAATTGTGGGAACGCCGGTCAGTTTCCCTGTTCACCATGCCTCGTCGCAAGTCAGCCTCTCACTAACGGAAAATTGGGACTCTCCTCTTCCTATCTGATAGTATTCTGACACTGATGGAAGTGGGAAATGAAGACGAATTTCTACGGCTTTGATCAGTTATTGACCGAAAGAATGACCTGGATATCGATAATAGTGCCAGAAAACCTGACGATTCTCAACCTTCTACTCTGGTGTGGGCACTCGTGACTTCACGGTCGGTTGTTCCTCATCGCAAGAGAACCTAATATTTTCGCGTGGCCAGGCCTCTGACTTCAGTAATGATGAGCTAGTGACGTGGGACTGTGATTTTATTGCGCTCGCGCACGATCTTTCGAAGTAGTGATAGTGAGGAATTCATATTCACCAGTGAAGCGTTCGGTTCTGTTCGCCGCCGATGCGCTCGGGTTAGTGTACCCTATGCTGTGCAGGGGACGGAGGTAACATCCCGGGAGTACATCCCGTGGCCCCAACAACAGTTTTAGTATAGTGATAGGGGGATGATGTGGCTACTCTTGGCAGGGAATAGTCCACTACGGCATCAGTGATGGTGTTAGTGGTGTGGGAGTGGCACGCATTCGTGACTCACCAGGCCATGTGGGACCACGCCTGCTGATCGTCAGTTCAAGGACAAAAGCGGGCGCCGCCACCAGCCCACTCAACACAACACCCGCACAACCAGCCAATGATGTCAGTATCCACCAGAAAACCGTATGTGGGATTGGCAGACATAAAACCCAATTTTGTTCCCAAGCCTCACCACTTTGATGGACTTCAAGTGGAATTTCTACCTACTGTCCCCTTGGAACCACAGCCAATGACCTGGGAATTCTTTGAATTATTGCTTTGACAGCCATTGGGAATTGATTGCAGGAAGTAAAAGTATTTTGTTGACACCACGGCAAATTACGGATTTTTTTCTTTACTTATCACCACAGTCAAGGACTTACACAGGTGGAAGGAGACGATGTTGCGAAATGTATTTGCTTTTTGCAACACTTATGTTTGCCTCAAGTTTATAAGCATTATATAAAAGCATACTGGTCCACAGTTCGGCTAATTTCTACCCGGTCTTCAGTGAAATAATACAGTGAACAGGTTTATCTTACTGTTAGTATGTTGCACTTCTTCTGACTAAACCAGGCCTGACAGAAGTGATCGGTTTATAAAGATTAGAAATGTTTGTCATGTATCTCAAACAAAAGTTCAGCGTATACTTTTATCATTCAAGATCTTGTATTGACGGAGTCTTTGATTTTGTTCAAAGGTTAGAACTGCATTCA
Organism: Cherax quadricarinatus; assembly: GCF_026875155.1. Lineage (NCBI taxonomy): Eukaryota > Metazoa > Arthropoda > Malacostraca > Decapoda > Parastacidae > Cherax > Cherax quadricarinatus. The sequence continues at coordinate 39,749 of NW_026504951.1, forward strand.
GCAGTATATACCGAGCAAGAGGAAACGCTCTGGTTATAAAACAGTTTGGACTTTGTGATGTTGAAAGTGGCTGGTGTGGATATTGGGGTTTTTGTATACAACGGGTATGTAAAACATTGTGCTACCAAGATGTTATTGGGTATCTCTGGTGGGAGTGAGAAACATGATGCACTTATCTTGGTAAGGGGGCGTTACATTATATACCAATAACTGGGTACACAAGCCCATTATCAGTGATTTCATGCGATTATGTGAACAAGACAGATGTGTGTGCACAGTGCGTCTAATCGTAAACACATGCCCAAGCTCAACGCAGGTGCTCGTTGTGATGACTGCAGGTGTTTACTGCCAATGAAATCATGGCATTACGGTGGCATTGACAAACGAGATGTCACATTGTTGACAACCAATCACCGTAATGAAAATGCAAGGACAGTGGCACAGTGATCGAGTGACTAATGAACATATTCGAAAACCGTGACAGTGGATTGAGTATACACAAAAACATGCGCTTGGTTGAACAAATGTGACATGCTCATTGGTTTTGTTGACTGTATTCGTAAAGAGTTACAAGTGGTTACATAAACTTTTTTCCATCTCATGGACATTTCAATGCTCAATGCATATAATATGTACCAAATAAAGACTGGCACAGACCACCGTATGTGAATTTTTGTTTGTCTGTGTCAGACAATCATAATGAGAGTACCAGTAAGACACCTGCTTACAAACACGGTCTCGAATTCCTCAGGATAGTACCCAAGCGTTTGAAGAGGGAACGTGATCATTCAGTAATACAATTCCTTCAACTCAGTAAGAAAAATTTGCTCAGAAGAGATGCATCGGTCTGTGCACAAACAAACGACGGCAACAAAGAGCAAGTCACTCAGTTTATGTGGAGGAAAAGTAAGTTGGCCTCTGTGGCATGGTGCTTGTTTAAGGAGTTCCACAAGCTCCAGCAGTTCTAAAACCATGGTCCCAGTGATTGTAAATATGTAATTATATGATAAACATTAGTATTATACAATATTTGGCTTGCATGTTTATCGTAATAAACAACAGTGGTAAAAATAATATGATAATAACTTCAGTGCGGTTATTGTGTTCAATACAGTGAGTTTATATATACCCCCCCCCCCTCCCAAAAATACAACAGCTCCTCCCTCCGCCGCCCCTCCTTTGTAATCTCTCAGGACCCACATGTTAGTCCCCCCCACACCCCCTCCCCCCAGGAATAGGGCAAAAAAACATGGCCACAAAAGAACGAAGAAAAAACTACTAATAAAAAAACTGCTAAATAATGTAATGCGCGTATGTGGAATTCGTCGATGGTTGGCCACGCCACCACATCATTTTGACAAACTTCTTGGCTGTTATTATCGGTAAAGTACTGAATCAGAATTTTTTTTTGTCCTTATTACCTTCACAAAAATATGCTCTGTAATTCTGTAAGAAAAAATAATTTTTTTTTTTTTTTCAAAATTTCTTGGACACTGGAGCACCACTTCAGATTTTGGCCTTGGACCCTGAAGGGGTTAATGAGTGGCTCTGAGACAGGCAAGCAGACAGAAAGACAGACAAGGTAGAAAAAAAAACAACAGGTGGGCCAAAAAGAAAACGGGTAGAAGAAAGCAACACACAGGTAGACAAAAAGAACAACAGGTAACGACACGGGACATAAAGACAGGCACACGGGGTAGACATAAAACAGACAATAGGAAGACAGAAAGACAGACACCAGGAAACGAAGACAGACAATAGACACACACAGATACAGGAAAAACCGATATACAGGCAGACAATACAACGGGTTTTTGTGCACAGTGAAAACAAATGAGATTTGGAGAAAGAGCCTTTCTTGCCACAATCTCCATGCAAATTCAGACTTCATTTGGGGGCCCATGGTGAAATTTCTGTCCATTTAGTACATTTAATACAGTATGATGCTGGTGAAGGGCAGGGTTAAAAACTGATGCTCCCTGCATGACGCATTGCCCCGGGTACGTCAAATATTGTACAGGGGTTGCATTAGCCGCCCCGCCCACCTCCAGATGCCGGTCGAAATTTTCGAGTGGACGTTGTCGAGGGTTTGTAAGTTGGAGGGTGGGTGTAATTTCAGATTTTATAAAAAATATCTGGGTTAGTAGGCTGGTAGACAGCAACCGCCCAGGGGGTCTCCCGCCTCCCAAGTGGTGTAAAAACAAAAAAGCCTGAAATTTTTTTTAACAGAGGGGAGGATTGTGGTGTCTTTTTTCTTTCATAAACATGCAAGATTTCAGGAAAATCGGCTACTTCTACTTACATTAGGTCCACTCACATCATGACAAGCATAAAAATGTATATACAACCCCCTGGGTTTTCTCCATTTTCTTTCATTCTTGTTTTGTTTATTTTTCTTATCCTTTGGGGGGAAGGGAAACGAAAATTCTTCCCCCTTTAACCCAGATGTCTAAGAGGCGACTAAAATGCGGGGAAAGGGGTTTTAGAACCCCTACCCTGATATTTACAAAATTTTGAAGGAAAAAAATTTTTCCTTTTCCTTTTGGGCCACCCCCCCTTTGGTGGGGGGAAGGGGGATTTGAAAAAAAAAAGAAAGAATATAAAAATGAAATAACTTTTAAAAACACCTTGAAATTTTGGGTTTCCAAAAACACAATGAAGAGATGTGGGGGCTTATGGGGTCACGGTAATGTAAACAAAAGGATGGGGGCCCGTCCTTTAAATTGGTGGGGGGGGCCCATAGAATTTTTAGGTATTTTTGAAAAGGGAAATTATTATGGGGGGAAATTTTTAAAAAAAACCTTTTAAACGGGGGGCCCGTTGTTGTTGCACTTTTTACTGGAAATAAAATGTTCATATTTTTTTGTTTTTGTTTAAATTTGTTAACATTACAGGGGGGGGGGGAAAAAAAGGGAAAATTTGGGGGGGGAAAAATTTTTGGTTTCCCTTTTTTGGGGTTTTTGTAATTTGTTGTTTTTAAAAAAATAATTAAAAAAAAAAAAGTGGAAATTGGGTTGCGAGAAAAAAATAATTTTATTTGAAAATTAAAAAAAAGGGAAGGGGTTTTTGGGTGGGGTTTGGTTGAAGAAAACCCCCCAGGGGGGTAGCGGGGAGGGGGAGCGCAAAAACCCCAGGGAGGGATACCACCTAGGAATGGCGGGTAGCAGCAACCACCCGGGGGAGGGATATGTTCTTGGTAGTAGGTGGTAGACAGCACCCCCCAGGAGGTACTACGTTCTGTGGTGGGAGGCGGTAGACAGCAACCACCCGGGGAGGTACCTTTTCGGGGTAGTAGGCTGGTAGACAGCACCCCCCATGGGGAAAACATTATGCCCAAAAACTGTGAAATAGAACCTGAATTGTTTTACATGATGTTAGGAGTGCTGGTGTCTTCTTTCTGTCTCATAAACACGCGGGATAACAGTTATAAAATGAATTTTACTTACACTTATATCACACACCATCTGTATTGCATATATATTTATACACCATCGGGGTTTTTCTTCTATTTCTTTAAATGGTTCTCATTCTTTTTTCCTCTTAACTCCATGGGGAAGTGGAAGAAATTCCCCTTTCCCAAAAAGCCTGCGTGTCATGAGAGGCAACTAAAATGCCCGGAGCAAAGGGCTAGTAATCCCTTCTCCTGTTTTACATGATGGTAGGTAGGCGAGTTTTCGGTGGGGGAAAAAAATGGGATTAAATCTGGAGTATCTAGAGAGTTAGAGCTAGGAAGGGGTAGCAATAAGTTAAAGGTTCATTAGGGAAAGGAAAAAAAAAAGAGAAAAAAAAAGTTAAATTTCAAGGATATGGGATTAAAGAAAAGGTTGGGATCAAAAGTGAGCATAAAAAGGAGTATGACTTGGAGAAAAAAAGGGGAAATAGGGGAAGAGAGAGATTTTGGGAGATTTTAAGTAAATGAAGGAACCCTTGAACCAAGTGAGAGAGTAATTGTGGTGGGGAACCTGAATGCTAAAGTAGGAGAAATTTTTAGAGGGGGTTTGTTAGGTAAGTTTGGGGGGGCCAGGTGTAAATGATAATGGGAGCCCTTGATTGAACTTTTTATAGAAAGAGGTTTAGTTATAGGAAACATTTTTTAAAAAAAAAAGGGGGAAAAATAAGTATAAAAGACATGTTGGGGCGAAATGAAGTATTTTTGTTGGATTATGTTTTGGTAGAAAAAAGACGTTGAGTGACTTCAGGAGTACTTTTTTATAGGGGGCCCCGAATATAGATCACTTTTAGTTTAGCTACACGAGAGAAAAAGGGTAATGGGATACAAGGAGAATAGAAGCATCGGGGAAGAGAGGGTAAAGGGTTTAAAACTAAAAGAGGGGGCAGTTGGGGTAAGTATAAACAGCTACTGGAGGATAGATGGGGTAGAGGCATAGGCAATGGGGTCGAAGAGGTATGGGGTAGGTTTAAAAAATGTAGTGTTGAGAGTTCAGCAGAAGTTTGTGGTTACTGGAAAGGGGGTGGGGAAAGGGAAAAAGAGGAGTGATTGGTGGAATGATGATGAAAAGAGGTAGAAAGGGGAAAAAAAATTTTTGCATAGAGAATTTTTTACAAAGTAGAAGTGATGCAAGGGGAAAGATATATGGAGAAAAAAAAGGGGGTTTAAAAGAGAGGGGTGAAAGCAATGTAAAAAGGAGCAAATGAGAGAGTGGGTGAGATGTTATCAAAAAATTTTGTTGAAAATAAGAAAAATTTTTGGGTGAAAAAAACAATTTAAAGGGAAACCCTAAGAACAAATGGTTTTGTCTTTAAAAAATGGGAGAGGGGGTTTATTAAAGGAGAGTTAGATGTTTTGGGAAGATGGGGGGGAATATTTTGAATTGTTAAATTTGATGAAGATAGGAAGCTTTGATTTATTTTTATAGGGAAAGGGGGAATAACATCTTGTAGGAGTGAGAAGAGCCGTTGTGAGGGGGGGGGAAGTTCATGAGGAAGTGGGTTAAAATGAAATGGGGTAAGGCAGGGGGATTGAGGGTAAAGATAGAAATGTTAAAGTAGTTGGGTTTTTTTTGGGAGTGGTTGGTGCATTTTTTTAATGGTGTATGGAAGAGGGGAAAGGTCCCTAGGGATTGGCAGGGCATCTATTTCCCTTTTAAAGGCAAAGGGGGACAAAAGAGTGAAAAATTTTTTAGGGGGAAAAGTTGTTGGTATACCTGGTAAAGTGAATGGTGGGTTTTATTATTGAAAGAATTAAGAAAGACGGAAAATAGGATAGCAGATGAACAAGGAGGCTTTAGGAAAAGGTAGGGATGTGTGGCCCAGGTGTTTACAGTGAAACATATAAGTGAACAGTATTTTAATAAGGTAAAAAGGGTTTTTTTTTGGGGTTTTGGATTTGGGGAAAAGGCGAATGACAGGGTGGATTTTGGGGGGTTTTGGCACTGTTGCGTTATTGGTATAAAAGGTAGGTTACGAAGGGCGACGAGTTTTTACGAGGATAAAGGGCTCAAGGTTTTGGTATGTAGGAAAGAGGGAATTATTTCCCAGTAAAAGTGGCCTTAGACAAGGATGTGTGATTCACCGTGGTTGTTTAATATATTTTAGATGGGGTTGTAAGAGAAGAAATGCAGGGTCTGGGAAGAGGCGTAGGTTAAAAGATAAGAATACACATAAAGTGGGAGTTGTCCGTTGTCTTTGCTGATAACATGTGCTTTGGGGATTTTGAAGAGAAGTTGCAGAGGGTTGTGGGTGATTTGGTAGGGTATGAAAAAAAGAAAAATTAAAAATGATTACGGGGAAAAAGAAGGTTATGAGGATAACAAAAAAATTAGGGGGATGAAAAATTGGGTATCAGATTGGGGGGGGGAGAGAGTATGGAGGAGGTGAATGTATTAAATTTGGGGGGGGACGTTTTCAGCGGATGGGTCTATGAAAAAGAGGTGAATATAGAAATTTATAGGGAAAAAGGGGTTGAGCAGGCACTTAGGGGTCTGGGAGACAAAAAACTTTTTTCCTTGGGGGACAAAAACTTTTTCCTGGAGACAAAGAGGGGAAGTATGGAGTAAGTTTTACCAACGCTTTAATGGGGGGAAGATGGGTGATGAATGTTGGCGAGGAGAAGGCTGGGGGCAGTGGGATGTCATGTCTGAGGGCAATGTGGGGTGAAATTAATGCAGAGAATTCGTGTTCGGAAATTGGAGGAGGGGGGGGTTTTTCCCAAAAATGTCGTCAGGGGCTGAGGAAGGGTTTTGAGGGTGGGGTTTAGACTGTAGGGAATGGGGAAACAGAATGACTTTTAAGGGTATCATCTGAGGAAAGGAAGGCGGGGGGGGGGGTCGGCCTAGGAAAGGCTGGAGGGGGGGGGTTTAAAAAAAGGTTTTTTTGTGCAGGGGCTTGGACTTTCCAGCAGGATGGTGGCGTTGATAGGGGAAAAGGAGCAAATGGTTTTTAAAACTTGATTGCTGTTGGAGTTTTGAGCTAATAACATTTTTGAAGGGATTCGGGAAAACCGGAGGCCAACTTGAGTCCTGGAGATGGGAAAACGGCCGGCACTCTAAAGGAGGGGGGGTTTTTTTGCAGTTTAAAAAATGTAGTGTAAAGCACCCTTTGGGAAGACAGTGATGGGTGGGTAGTGAAAATTTTTCTTTTTCGGGCACCCCGCCTTGGTGGGAATTGGCCAGTGCGTAATAAAAAAAAAAAAAAACCCCTGGATTAAATAATTGTTTCCCGAAGGTGTTCGGTGCCAAAGCCCAAACGAATTTGTTCCCATAAGGAAAAATGTAAATTAATTTTAAAGCATTTCAGACCCCCGTAATCAGTCAAAAGACTTACATAAATACACTTAAAATTGTTCAAATTTTTTAGCTGTTGTTCCTGAAAAAATACCCTGTACAAATTTAATAAGAAAAAAATTTAGTTTTTTATTTTAGGGCACCCTGCTTCTGTGTGTATGGGCGGTTTGTTGAAAGAAGAATAATTTTACTAATAAAAAGATAAATAATGATGAATGTTTTAGAGCCCGCTGTCCCCGTGGGTAACACCTGGGCCCGTGACTTTTTGGACCCCCTGATAGGTGTTTAAACCCAAAACCCGTCCATGATTTGGTAAAAAAATCCTTTTCCCAAAAGGAAGACACCCAAAATGTGAAATTTTACAGAAAATTTATAAAATTAACAGGCGCAAAGTAGGTCAATGAGACTTTTCACAACTCGATTTTATCACTTTGAAGTTTATTTTTAAAAAAAAAAAAAGACAAAGACAAAATTTTTTTTTGCAAAGGTTACAATGTGTGCTTACATTTTTTTATGTACGTTTGCCCATGGGGGAAATGGAACAGAAATTCTTCCTCCGTAAGCCAGCTGTCGTAAGAGGCGACTAAAATGCCGAAGCAAGGGGCTAGTAAAACCCCCTTTTTTGTATATATTACTTTAAAAGTAAAAGGGGAAGCTTTCGTTTTTAGTTTTTTGGGGGACCCCGCCCCGGGGGGATACGCGGTGTTTTTAAAAAAAGAAAAAAGATGTACAAGGTTTTTGGACAAAAAAAGCCCCCTAAATGCAAGGGCATTTTGGGCGACTAAACCAATACTTACAGACTACTTTTAAAACTAGACAGGGAAAACTGTAAATTTTTCACTCAAAACCAAAATTTAATTTCCCGGGATTCATAGTCTGTCTTCGTTCATCCAAGGGAAAACGAGAAATTGTCCCTTTACGTAAAAGAACTATAAAAAAGGAAGAATCGAGTTGGCCAATTTTTTTCCAAAAATTAAAAAAATTCCAACTTTAACCCTTTCAGGGGTTTTCCCAAATTCTAGACGGGTTTTCGACCAGGGTTTTTGCATACTTATACGACTAAATTCTAGGCCCTTAATCTAGCAAGAGAAAGCTGGTAGGGGCCACATAGAAAGAAAGGGTTATGGGTCAGTGTGACAGTATAAAAAAAATCCTGCACACCGTGCGAAAAAGAGAAAAAAAACACTTTGATCTGTTTTGGTTTTAAAAAAGCAACTTTGCCGTATTTTCGATGGATTTATGGTTTTTTTTCTAGTTTTCCTGGTATAATTTTATAGGTGGAAGACATTTACAGAAATTGACACATTTTGATTTTTTTCACAATGAAAAATACCCCTTAAATTGACTCAAATAGCAATATGCTAAATTTTTTGCCAAAGTTCAAAGTAAACAAATCATGCCAGCATCAAATACACATCAATGGCGAGAGATATTCTTTCACAAATGCCTGATATTAAATTTTCATTTTAACTAATCAGTAGCTGCTAACAGTAAACAGAAAAAATTTATCTCCCTGATCACCCCATCAACTAATTACTTTTTAACCACCCGGTGGGTTTACATTACACTACTCACCCCTTGATATAAACGCTGAAAAAAGAATCTTAATCTTAAAATAATGAATCCAATGTCAAGTTTGCCTTGATATTCAATATCGACATATGTATTGTGCCAAAACAAAAACTTCACATTGCTAAAACACAAACTATAATTGTATTAGCCTTTACCATAATCTGTAAAAATTTAAAGTTTAGAATTAATCTAAGTCTGCCCGAAATGCCTAGCCATGCTAGGTGTCCTAGTGGCCCTCTCAGTAATTAGTATTTTAAAACATGTAAACCACACAATATTCAAAATCTGTAAACCCCGCATTGTAATCCTTATAGAGAACAAACTTGATTGATTGATTGATTAGTGCCAGGAATGTCTGTCTTGTTTATTCTGGATCCTATTTGGAAATTGGCATCTTTTGAAATTTGTGTGAAATTGGCAAAATTGCTAATTTCTGACCACTTTATTGGATGGTTGAAATCGGTAAATGGGTAGTTTCTTGTACTCATCCGATAGAAAAAATGGAGTTCTAGCAAAATAGTTATGATTTCTGTCAACTAGCACAATGGAATTGGCTGAAAATAGGGCTCAAAGTGGGCGAAATCACCGATGCATAAACATCGAGACCGCTAACTTTGCGAGAGAATAATTCTGTAAGTTTTCCATCAAATTTCATACTTTTGGTGTCATTATGATTGGGAAAAGATTCTCTAACTTTTCACAAGAAAAAATAATTTTTTTTCCGAAAAATTTTCGACCCTGAGAACAAGTTTAGGAGACTGTCTCTCGGCCCTGAAAGGGTTAAAACATAATACAGAATATACAGTAGACCGTCATTTAGCACGAGTTTATTTGGCAGGATTTGGGTATTGCATGACTGAAGAATGGTGGCACAATTTTATGTAACAAGTCGTATAATTAATTTAACATGGTTCAGTTTGTGGGAAGGGAAAAAAATTCTTTTGCTCAAGTGGCTGCCTTGTTGTGGAGCAACCAGGGAGCCCTCCTGCAATCCCCTACCACTCCTCGACACCACCGCACCATCTGAGCGTTCATAATTCATGTGTGTCCAGTCCAGTCTTTCTCTGCTACAAGGCAGCTGTGTTTGTGAATTGTATTATGATATTTTAACCCTTTGACTGTCGCGGTCGTATATATATGTCTTACGAGGTACCGTGTTTGACGTATATATACACTCATAAATTCTAGCGGCTTCAAATCAAGCAGGAGAAAGCTGGTAGGCCCACATGTGAGAGAATGGGTCTGTGTGGTCAGTGTGCACCATATAAAAAAAATCCTGGAGCACGCAGTGCATAATGGGAAAAAAAAACTCCAACCGTTTTTTTTAATTAAAATGCTGACTTTGTGTTCTATTTTCGTATAGTATTTATGGTTGTATTCTCGTTTTCTTGGTCTCATTTGATAGAATGGAAAACATATTATAGAAATAGAGGTGATTTTGATTGATTTTACTATAAAAAGAACCTAGAAATGGAGCTCAAAGTAGGGGAAATGTTTGATTTTTGCCAATGTTCAAAAGTAAACAAATGATGCCATTGTCCAATAAATGTCCAACTAGCCATTCTAATATGCAGTCATGAATGGGTTGATGTTATTTATACAATTATTACAGTATTGCAGTAGTCTGCATAATAGTAAGTCTTCAATTTTTTGTTTGAATAAAAATTCAAAATAGAAAGCAAGAGTAATATCAGAGGGGCCTGGAGACATGACTGATGAACAAAAATTTTTATTTTAGAGCCAGGAATGTCTGCATTGTTCATTCTGGACCTTATTTTGAAATTGTCATATTTTTTAGGTTTCGTGAAATTGGCCAAATTGCAAATTTCTGACCACATTATTAGGTAGTTGAAATCGGTAAATGGGTAGTTTTTTATACTCAATCGATAGAAAAAATGGAATTCTAAAGAAATAGCTATGAGTTTGGTCGACTGGAACAATGGAATTAGCCGAAAATAGGGCTCAAAGTGGGCGAAATAGCCGATTTGTAAACAGCGCCGAGGTCGCTAACTTCGCGAGAGCGTAATTCCATAAGTTTTCCATCAAATTTCGTTTTTTTGGTGTCATTACAATCGGGAAAAGATTCTCAATCATTTCATAAGATTTTTTTTTTTTTTTAAATTTTGCGACACCAGGAGACACCTCAGGATTGGGGGTTGCGACAGTCAAAGGGTTAAATACTATATCTTGTATCTTCCAAGTAATCATGACACCCAGTAGCCATACTAGTGTTGCTGAAAGTGGCATGAAGAGGTATAAGCACTTTAGTCTTAGAATTAACAAAGAAACAAAGTTATTAGACAAGAGATAACCTGTAGCCATAATGAAGTGTTACTTTGTACACAGAAAAAGAGGTAAACATTAGTTTGTGTGACTGACTGACTTACTGAATAACTAATTTACTGAATGACTGAACTGACTGACTTACTGAGTGACTTGACTGACTTACTGAATGACTTACTGAGTGACTTGACGGACTTACTAAGTGACTTGACTGACTTACTGAATGACTTGACTGACTTACTGAGTGACTTGACTGATTTACTGAATGATTTGACTGACTTACTGATTGACTGACTTACTGAGTGACTTGAATGACTGAATGACTTCACTGACTTTCTGAATGACTTGACTGACTTACTGAGAGACTTGATTGACTTACTAAGTGACTTGACTGACTTACTAAGTGACTTGACTGACTTACTGAATGACTTGACTGACTTACTGAATGACTTGACTGACTTACTGAATGACTTGACTGACTTACTGAGTGACTTGACTGACTGAATGACTTCACTGACTTTCTGAATGATGTAGACAGCCTGTACTGTCAGAACACACAGCCTAGCCGTCTGCTCTGACTAGTTCATATTTCGCGGCATTTAGGTGCTGCCCTCTGTAGGCTCACCCAGGTCAGTGGGAGGCTCAGCCCAGCCGCTCTCACTCCTAGGCCGACCGTCTTGAAAGACACAAGTGCTCCCCCTCCACGGACTGGCTTGCGGTCACTCCCTCACACTGCCCGTTGTGTACTCACTCCTACTCAATTAAAGCCAAACTAGTCCACGGCCGAATCATTGCTACCTACGCTACCTTCATCGGCACTAAACCGCTGTTCAGCAGCAAGAACAGCAATAACAATGACTTGACTGACTTACTGAGAGACTTGATTGACTTACTGAGTGACTTGATTGACTTACTGAATGGCTTAACTGACTGAATGACTTACTGAGTGACTTGACTGACTGACTGAATGACTTACTGAGTGACTTGACAGACTTACTAAGTGACTTGACTGACTTACTGAATGACTTGACTAACTTACTGAGTGACTTGACTGACTGAATGACTTCACAGACTTTCTGAATGACTTGACTGACTTACTGAGTGACTTAAATAACAAAAAAAAGGCACAATACCGTGACTGGAACAATACACAAATAACCCGCACATAGACGAGAGGAGCTTACGATGATGTTTCGGTCCAACTTGGACCAATGGTCCAAGTCGGACCGAAATGTCATTGTAAGCTCCTCTCTTCTATGTGCAGGTTATTTGTGTACTGAGTGACTTGACTGACTTACTGAGTGACTTGACTGACTGAATGAATTGACTGACTGAAAGATTTTAAGTTAGACACTCCAGTACAACCATGAACTTCAGTACCAGAACCTCTACCATCCACCTCAGCCCAGTAGGACCACAACATAACTCTCCACTCTCTTCACAATCATTCACAAACACCAGCACCCATAATTTAAGGTAAGAAATACTATTACAGTGGACCCTCGGCTAACGAACGCATCGCATAACGTTAAATCCACCCAACGAAGCGTTTGAGTGTAAAAATTTTGGCCTGGCTAATGATAAAAAACTTGCCCAACGTGACTTGTCCTGAACCTGTCTGTCCAGCCTGAGCGCCTCAGCTGCCCTGCCATCATTGTTTACAAGCCAGGGTGGCCAGTTTCATGCATACATTCGATACATTTTGTATTATTCCATTGTTTATAGTGCCTGTAACTGCTAAATAAGCCACCATAGGCCCAAAGAAAGCTTCTAGTACCAACCCTGTGGTAAAAAGGGTGAGAAATACTATCGAAATACTATCGTACCATGGTCAGTTGCTGCTGCACCACCGTCAGCTGTACTACTCGAAGATGTGGAGAGACTGTTGTTGGTGTGACTTAACGAGAAACAATTAACCCCAGAGGGTTAGCCACCCAGGATAACCCAAGAAAGTCAGCGAGTCATCGAGGACTGTCTAACTTATTTCCATTGGGGTCTTTAATCTTGTCCCCCAGGATGCGACCCACAACAGTCGACTAACCCAGGGGAACAGGAAAA
>NW_026504952.1:0-18347 GCF_026875155.1 Cherax quadricarinatus
TTTATATAATAGAGTTAAGAAATTCTGAAAGTATATGCAGAGACTCACCTCTCAATGAATATACAAAAAGGAATATATTACTGTCAGTCAGTTTATACGTTGAGTCTTCAGATAAATGACGCCTAATCATATATATGTCGTGCCGAATAGGCAAAACTTACGATTTTGGCTTAAATATCAACGATCTTCTTTCCGAATAAGGCAAGCGAAAATATGTGTATGCAATAATTTCGCAAAAATTATTCTGAACCTTACGCAAAAAATATATTTCGTTGTTTTGTTTATTATTAAATTATTGTAAGTTTATCTAAAATATATTTTGTTAGGTTTCGCTAAATTAAATTGTGCTTCTTATAAGGCTAGGTAAGTTTTCTAAGTTTTTTTCGTACAAAATTATTAATTTATACATTAATTTATATTAAAAAAATAAATAAAATATCTTTAAACGTATAAGAGAAAATTTTAGAAAGGACTTAATTTTAAATCAGTGCTTGCTAATTGACCAATTTTACCTATTCGGCACGACATATATATGTATACATAAGTACCATTTGGAATAGGAAAAAACCTGAGAGGTTTCACGTGCTTACTCTCAAATCTTCAGAAACACTGGAAGAAACAAAAAAAAATACATTTAATTTGTTAAACACTGAGGTGACAACTCAGGATAAAATGTGATTCTTTTTCCGATCGTTGCAATTCCTCGGAACATATGTGAGTAAGTACAAGAAAGTGCTCAGGTGTTTTTTCTATTTTCACTGAGGTATATTTATATATTTGCAGTCATTCTATATTGTGATATAGTTCACACACACTCACACACACACACACACACACACACACACACACACACACACACACACCCACACACACACACACACACACACCACACACACACACACAAGGCTCCCATCACTTTGCCCCCCCATCTAACCATCTCTCCCCCCTCCTAACCCCCCCACACACGAATACACATATACACACACACAACACCTACATAGAGTGAACTTTGTCTCTCTCATCCTCACCTTCCATCCATTGTCCCTCTCTTTCACCCCCTCTCTCTCCCTCCCTCTCCCTCTCCTTCTCTCATCCCCCCTCTCTCTCTCCCTCTCTCTCTCTCCCTCCCTCCCTCTCTCTCTCTCTCTCTCATCTCTCTCTCTCTCTCTCCTCTCTCTCTCTTCTCTCTCCCTCTCTCTACATCCCCATCTTCCATCCACCTTCCTTCTCCCCAGTCTCTTCCCCCCTTTCTCTCTCCCCCTATCCTCTCCCACACTCCCTTTCTCCTCCTTCCCTATACTCTCTTGTAACCCCTAAAACTCTCCTTGACACTTCCCCCCCCGTTCCACCCCATATTCTTCTCTCCCCTGCCCTACCTCCCTATCCCTCCCCCTACCTGCAACACCCATCTTCACAGAAACTTCGTTCTGTGGTACAATAAGACCAAAAATAAGGCTGAGAGCTGGGAAGGATGATTGGGAAGCAGAACTCAAAAAAAGGGAGGAAGACTGGGGAAGGAAGCTAGAAGAGCTTGGAAGGAGGATGGAGGAGATGGTAGCTGCAGAGAGAAGGTGGGAACAACATGCCATTGTAGCTGAAGACAACATACAGCACTTAGAAGAGGAACTGAGCATTCTGAAACAGCCTAAAGAAAGAAATAACAGTACAGACATAACATCAGGAACTTCTACATCAGACACAGACAAGGGGACTGGAGGGAGCAAGGAAGTTATACTGTATGCAAAGGGCCGGTCAGACCCACACGGGGCCAAGGCTAAGACAAGGAGCACTCCAGGAACAAATGAGAGGTCGGCAGACATTGTTGGAACTAGGATATATGCAGGGATTCTACTAGACTTCTGCAGGGGCCAGGAACAGCTAAGCAGGAAAGACAGACCAATGAGCAATGGGGCCTCAGCTAGGGAAGGGATGGAAGGAAAGAACACTCCAAGGGAAGGAACTAAAACACCTCAGAGGATGCAATGGGAGACACAGTGGGACGAAGAAAGGGAGAGATCAGTTTTTGTCTATAGACTCCAGGAAGCCGATGGGGATACCTACGAGGAAAGAAAACAGGAGGAGATAAAAGTGATTGAAAGTATCATGAAGGCAATAGGCGAGGGCGACATGAACCAGGTGGCAAATTTTTGGAGAATTGGGTGGGTCACAAGGAGAAGAAAGTGGCTTCACAAAGTAATTTTCAAGCCAGAATCAACTCAAACCATCATCCTGCAAGAGAAAGCAAGGCTGAGAGAGAAACTGGAATTTCAGAGTGTTTACCTCGACCGAGACAGAACTCAAGAGGAAAGGAAGATACTGAAAAAGAGAATACAGAAAACGAAAGGAGGATTGGGAGGAAGAGACAATGAAAAGCAGAATAACCCAGACACAGGTGGAAGGGCAAACACACCACCCAGAAACACCCGCAGAAGGACTCCAACCACGGCAACCCCAAGACAACTGAACAATCTAAGCCAACAATCACACACCGATCCCTCTGTCCCCACCCTCACACCAGAAACCCCAACCACAACCCCCCCAGGGGCCCCCGCCAGGGCTCCTGCTCTCCCAACCCCAATGTCCACCAGTGCCACAGTATTAGATCAGAAGTTGAAGGTTTGGTACACGAATGTGGAAGGAATAATGAACAAATATGAGGAGTGACATTAAAGAATCAATGAGAAGTCCCCAGACATCATAGCAGTCACAGAAACGAAACTCAATGAAACAATAACATATGCAATCTTCCTACCGGGATATCAGACACTGAGGAAAGACAGAAGGAGCAGAGGGAGAGGGGGGGTTGCACTGCTCGTAAAACACCGATGGAAATTTGAGGAAATGAGAGGCATATACGAGATTGGAGAAAGAGAATAAATGGTATGTACACTTCAGTCTGGGGAGCACAAGGTAGTCATTGCGGTGATGTATAATCCACCACAAAACTGCAGGAGGCCAAGAGAGGAATACGATGAGAGTAACAGAGTAATGGTGGACACACTGGTTGAGGTGGCAAGAAGAGCTCACTCGAGCAGAGCAAAGTTACTGGTGATGGGCGTTCAATCACAGGGAGATCGATTGGGAAAACCTGGAACCATACATGGGGGTCCCGAAACATGGAGAGCCAAGATGATGGATGTGGTACTGGAGAACCTCATGCATCAACATGTTAAGGATACTACCAGATTGAGAGGGGAGGATGAACAAGCAAGACTGGACCTTGTGTTGACCCTGAGCAGTTCAGACATTGACGACATCACATATGAGAGACATCTAGGAGCTAGTGACCACGTGGTTCTGTGCTTTGAATACAAAGTAGAGTTACAGGTGGAGAGGGTAAAAGGAGATGAATGAGAAAAGCCAACAAAAAGGGGGGAAATACTAGGTTTGGGGAACTTCCCACAAGAGTTTATGGGCAGAAAGGGTAAAAAAGTCGGTAAATGAAATAATGGAATACTAAAAACAAAAGTGGGAGGCACGGGGAAAGGTTTCCCCCAAGGGAAACAGAAATAATGGGAAACCAGGGGGGCCCCGGGTTTCCCCGAGGGTGTAAGGGGCAAAAAAAAAGGCAAAAAGGCATGGAAAAAAGTACAGAAGGCGAAAAACCCACAGGAAAATAAGGAGTTTATCAAGACCGGGAATGAAATGCACGGTAAGGGGGGAGGCCCAGCAACAGGGAAAATAACATACATCGAAGTCTGACCCAAAATTTTGCTGTACAGCCAATCAGGGGGAAGACAACATAAAAGAGGTGATCGGGCTAGGAAAGAAGGTGAGGAACCAAAATAACGATCATAGGAAAACGCTAGGAGCTAAACATGAGTTTTAAGGAATATTTACGTAGAGCAGGAAGGGTTTCCGAGAAACGCACGAGGGAATACTAACAGGGAACAACAACGGGTGTGGATGAAAATACAAACAATGAAGGGGGAGGGCAGAAGTTGCTAAGTGACCTCGATACCTAAAAGGGCAGGATCCAGACAACATCCCCCCCGGGGGCCCTTGGAGAAGGAGAAGAGCTGTGCTGCCACAAACCACAATCTTCAATACACCCCTTGAAACTGGGCAACTCCCTGGGGTATAAAGAGGGAAAAAAGTAGTCCCAATTTTTTAAGAAGGAGACAAAAAAGGGCCTAAACTACGACCAGTGTCTCTGACGTTATAGTATGCAAAGTCAGGGAAAGTTATCAAGGGGGGTTGGAGCATGTTAAACCCCCAAAGGGGTACAATGATTATTTGTAATATTAATTATATTCCCTTTTTCATTTAATTTTATTTTGCTTATTTTTGCGATAATAGCTAAATCGAAAAATGTATACTTTTTATTATTATTTACGTTATATTATTTGACTTTGTTTTAGGTGTATATAAATGTGCTCAGTTAGGCTTGTCAAACTACTGTAATTATCGCTTGTCGCTTCGTTAAAACTCCCGGCTTCTGAGCTGCAGTTGTCCACGTAGCTATCACGTGATCGAGGGGGGGGTGTCCTCACCTCTCGTAAAGTATTCAGTCTGCTGGAGACTCGCTTGCTGGTTGGACAGATTGTCTGTCTGACAGTCTGCTGGAGACTCGCTTGCTGGTTGGACAGATTGTCTGTCTGACAGTCTGCTGGAGACTCGCTTGCTGGTTGGACAGATTGTCTGTCTGACAGTCTGCTGGAGACTCGCTTGCTGGTTGGACAGATTGTCTGTCTCATTATTCTTGTTAGTTCTGTAGAACTTGTTCACAGAACATTGTAAAGACTTAGTGATTTTCGACTTTGGTAATGAGGTTGTGTGTCACTTTGACACTCTGAACATTTTCAGGTCCCGAGCTATAGCTTCTGACCTAATTTTGTACTGGATCCTGTGTTTGTCACAGTCACAGTTTTTCCTATGCTGAACATAGATCAGTATTATGGGAGTTTTGTAACTTGTGGAGGATCTGCAGATGGTCCCTACTTAGTGTTGTTATATTATTTCCCAGTTCCTGATTCTGTCGCAGTCGCTTGATATTGCATTGCTATTGGGCTTAGCAATTCTTTGTTGTTCAAGCAGACTGTTGGGGTTGCCAGTCGGTCAAGAAGTTAGTTTATTTGAGGACTTTGTCAGTCACTTTTTTAAAGTCTTATTCGAGTCTTGAGACATATCTAACTACTTAAGAGCACTTACACGCATACACACTTACTTGTACATATTTGTAATATCTATTAAATGTTAATGTACCTGAGGGTACTTAAAAATTTAAAAATGTGATATGTGCTTTCAGCACAATAATATTGAACTCGAGAGATTGATTTTATTTTGATTGTTGTAATTAATTTAATTTGATAATATACCTCTAGACAACTTACTACTTAATAAATTTATTAAATTTTAATTTCTCTAGTTAGTAGCCTACCAGTTGTAATCCTAAAGCTCTATTGAACCATACTGATTTTTAATGGATAATTGGACAAGGATACTGACTACTTGTTACAAAAACCCAGTAACAGGCTGGATGCTAGAAGGGCAGTCCTTTCTAGTGTTCACTGGAGATCTCTAAGCTTTTAGAATCGCATTTTTTGTAACAAATGGGGGCCTGTCCGGGATGCTCTTGATCCAAGGTGTTGGAGAAACTGTCCGGGAGGCTCTTGATCCAAGGTGTTGGAGAAATTGTCCAGTTTGACATCTAGTACATCTATGGCCCAAACACTTTGAGTACTTTCCTAATCTGAAGACTTTGAGTTTATTTCTTGTACAACATACCAGGTGGATGTAGGGTACCTGACTGAGTCTCTTGATCCAAGGAGATGGAAATACTTTTTTTTGACAACCAACACTAAAATTCCTATTAAGATTTTTAGTTTCCCATAATCATTTCTCTCGTAGTACAATTATTTTTGTGATGTATGCTAAAGTGAAACAGTTAATTGATACTCTGACTTTGTCTGAGTTAAGTACATTAAAACTTCAGACGTGTTGGCAAGTAGCCAAGTATCTCGGTGTGACGTATAACAGGAATTACACCGCAGAAACTGTCAGAGCATTAATTAAAAGATTTTATTTTTTCCTGCTCATACAGAGATGTCTGATTAGATTCAGATTCAGAAAGTCTAGTGTCACAATTAGGAAGTATGACTCTATTGAAGTTGAAGAAAGAGCAACTAGAGCAGAAGTGAGCCTAGTGTCTGAGCCTAGTGTAGATCAGTTCTCGCTCGCTCCTTCCTTCACTGACACTATAGTACAGATTATAGCTTTTTAGTAGACACAGCCAATACTAGTACAGTGTATGATACCCTGTTTTACTTATCCTAGACCAGATCTAGACACTCTAGGGGACGGTGGACCAAGTGTCCGACCTAAGGACCGTCCAGACCATGTTAATTTCCCTACTCCCCCCATTACCCACTGGTCCTATCTCTCAGGAACAGTTTGAGGGGTTTTTGAACGCCTCATTATGTTGCAGACTGCACAAATAGAGGCACAGAGGAGTTTTGAACGAAGAAGATTTCCAAAGAAAAAATTTTTGTCTGTTAAGACAACAGACTGATATATCACAGGACACATTTAATGTGCAGAAAGCTGCATCTATGGTTCCTAAGTTTTTTGAAAGTGACTTAGACACATATTTTGATGTGTTTGAGAACCAGGCTCGTGCTATAAACTGGCCACGTAAGCACTGGGCAACATTGCTTCATACAGCATTGACGGGAAGAGCTCAAACTTGTACTGCAGCCTTACCATTTGCCAAGTACATTAGTTATGACGCTGTCAAACAAACTATTCTAGAGACATATAACTTGTTACCTGTAAGTTATCAAAGAGCATTTCGTACGTTACAACGACGACAAGATCAAACTTGTGTAGAGTTTGCTCGTGAGAAAAAAGTTGCATTTGAGAGATGGTCTAGAGCTGCTAAGTGTACCAACTACGACAGTCTAGTTCAGTTGTTACTACATGAAGAGTTTAACAACTGTATGCCTGCTGACATACAAGAATATCTGATCGATCATACTACCTCAGATATTCTGGAAACTGCAGCATTAGCAGACAATTACGAAATTTCTCACAAACTTGTACGTACTAAAACACAAAGAAACAAGGTAACTAAAAATTGTCCTAGAAGTTGGCAACCTAAATCAGCTGCTCATTGCCGGCCTGATGTACCTGCTACTGTAACTTCTCGTACCTTTACCAGGAAAACTCACAATCCTGAATCTGTCTCTGTGGCTAGACAGAAATCTGGTATCGAGAAGAAGAAAGTTAAATGTACCTATTGTAACAGAAAAGGACATGCTAGAGAGTATTGCTATAAATTAGAAAGAGATACGAGAAACAGTCGTGCGGCTGGCGCCCCCACTCAAGTCGTATCCTCTTCCGTGCAACAAAGACACCATAATCCTAGCAATTCCTCTGATCCTACTGTTTTAGATAATGTTACTCAGGAAAAGATGACTAGCGTCAAAAGTGTATCTGACGAAAAGATTCGTTCAGCTATGGAGTCCTTACTTTTCGAGGAGATTTAAAGTAGGATTTGACGAAAACACATCTTAACTGAGATAATTTCTTTCAGAGACACTGGCAGTTATCTCACGTTATTAAGAGAAGATGTACTGCCCATAACTGACGATACCTATTGCAAGATAGATGTTTGTTAGAAGCCTATGGAGGGGGTGTTTTTAAAAGTGCCTCTGCACAAAGTTTTATATTGAAACAAGCAAATTTTACTGGTTATATTTCAGTGGGTATATCCAGTGGTGTATTTCCCATCAGGTCAGTGGACTTGTTGATAGGAACGATTCCTTCATGCTGGTATATGTAAAGAACCACTTGTGATTGATAATACCACTGATGATAATTATGCCATTGAAGCTTGTAGAGAGAAAACCCATTTTATTTCCTCTCAGCGCAATTACTAGAGCTATGTCAAAGATTCAACAACCATCCTTGTCTCCTGTTGAGTTAGTGGGTGACAATGATTTGGGCTGGAAAATGTTGTTTAGTGGACGCTCTGCGCCCAGGATCATTAACACTGGGTCCCCCGGTCATCAACCTAGTCAGGACACAACTGACGTTAAATTTCTAATCATGATGATTTAATCAAGGATCAGTTTGTTGATCAGTCACTGGAAAAGACTGAGAGATATAGCGTTACTGAGAGTGAAGCAAAGGATCTCGATAATTGTTACTATTATAGTAACGGTGTACTGATGGAGAAAAAACACATGTAAGTTGTCAGTGATAGTGTTTCCACCACAGTCAAGCATCAAGTTGTGTTACCAGTTACATTTCGTGAACAAAACCATTGTTTTGCTCACAATAGTCCCATAGGAGGACATTTGGGTGTCAAGAAGACACTCGGTAAACTGGCAAAACATTTTACTTGGCCCCAAAAAAAGAAGGAAAACCGTAGCTGATCAGTGCGACGATGCCACGTGTGTCAAGTGACAGGCAAGCCACGCACACACCCCCCCTACACCTCTCACTATGAGCTTTAGTAGCAAAGGGTTTAGTTCATCTGGACTAGAGATTGTTCAGACTCGTTCAAAAGGTTGAAGCATCTGCTTTCCTCTGCTCCCGTGTTGAGTCCTAATTTCAATCTTTCCATCTTTTTTCATATAGATGCGAGTGCTATGCGTGAGTGCTGTGCTGCTCCAACAGTCAACATCCACTTATTTTTCCATCCTATATGTTACTATTCATCTAAGCTTAAACGACACCAGAAAATTATGCCACTATTGGGGAAAGAGGCTCTAGCTCTTGTGGGGTCCTTGGAACATTTTGACGTGTATTTTTGGGGACTTCCCCATTTAAAATTAACGTTTTTTCAGACCACAATCCACTCACTTTTTAAAAAATACCATGAAAAGTAAAAATGCTAGGATCATGAGGGGGGCCCTCAGAATCCAACCTTATTCTATTAGCATAAAGCACATAAAATGGTCATTGTAATGTAATTGCCGACGCTCTGTCTCGTCCTTAATAATTATCAGTTACATTAAAATTTAACGTAATTTTATGCCCAAATACCTTTTGTTACTTGCTATCTCAAATTCAGTAAAGTAACTTAATCCCTCCAGCCCATATTAACTATATATACTCATGTCATGTCTAATTATTATATTTATATATTCACAGTAATGTTGTGTGAGGAGGAGACATAAGCTGAGTGTTGAGTGGGTAGTGTGGTGTGGGCGAGGTACTGCGTGACGCAACACTGTCCTTCCGCAGCCCCCCCCCCTCACTACAACACTTAAGCTGTTTCATACTCAGATGTTCATACTGCCTCGCATTCCACAACCACTACTTAAGAGTGGAATGCAGTCTCTACAATGATCGAGCCTCAGTGCCCTCCTTGTCAGCGCTATCCTGTCTCTACACTGATGTACATAACCACGAATATGCAGAGATACGATACTGTGTACTGCCCTAGTACATCCTAGTGACGGACGCTGTGAAATTGTAGAGGTGCTTGGCACAAGAGAGACTCATTAGTATTGATATGAGTAACCAGAAATAATGTGAAAGACATTCATGCAACTCCTAGTGCGACCCTCTGTCGTGTTGGGGGGGGTGTTGCAACCCCTGAATGGGTTACAATAGATTAAATTTTGTATATATAATGTATATTACCTTTTCATTTAATTTTATATTGCTTATATTTGCGATAATAGCTAAATCGTAAATGTATGACTTTATATTATTATTTGACTGTTATATTATTTGACTTATGTTGTTAGGATGTATATAAAATGTGCTCTTAGGCTTGTCCAAACTACTGTATTATCGTTGTCCTCGTTATTACTGCCGGGTTCTGAATTGCGTTGTCCACGTAGCTATCACGTGATCGAGGGGGGGGTGTCCTCACCTCTCGTAAAGTATTCAGTCTGCTGGAGACTCGCTTGCTGGTTGGACAAATTGTCTGTCTGACAGTCTGCTGGAGACTCGCTTGCTGGTTGGGGCAGATTGTCTGTCTGACATCTGCTGGAGACTCGCTTGCTGGTTGGACAGATTGTCTGTCTGACAGTCTGCTGGGGACTCGCTTGCTTTGGTTGGACAGATTGGGCTGTCTCATTATTTTTTGTTAGTTCTGTAGAACTTTGTTCACAGAACATTGTAAAGACTAGTGATTTTCGACGTTGTACTGAGGTTGTGTGTCACATTGACACTCTGAACATCTCAGGTCCCGAGCTATAGCTTCTGGGCCTAATTTTGTACTGGATCCCGTGTATTGTCACAGTCACAGTTTTTCCTATGCTGAACATAGATTCAGATTATGGGAGTTTTGTAACTTGTGGAGGATCTGCAGATGGTCCCTACTTAGTGTTGTTTATTATTTCCCAGTTCCTGATTCTGTGTCGCAGTCGCTTGATATTGCATTGCTATTGGGCTTAGCATTCTTTGTTGTTCAAGCAGACTGTTCGGGTTGCCAGTCGGTCAAGAAGTTAGTTTATTTGAGGACTTTGTCAGTCACTTGTTTAAGTCTTATTCGAGTCTTGAGACATATCTAACTACTTAAGAGCACTTACACGCATACACACTTACTTGTACATATTTGTAATATCTTATTAAATGTTAATGTACCTGACGGGACTTAAGAAATTTTAAATGTGATATGTGCTTTCAGCACATAATATTGAACTCGAGAGATTTATTTTATTTTGATTGTTGTAATTAATTTAATTTGATAATATACCTCTAGACAACTTACTACTTAATAAATTTATTAAATTTTAATTTCTCTAGTTAGTAGCCTACCAGTTGTAATCCTAAAGCTCTATTGAACCATACTGATTTTTAATGGATAATTGGACAAGGATACTGACTACTTGTTACGAAAACCCAGTAACAGGCTGGATGCTAGAAGGGCAGTCCTTTCTAGTGTTCACTGGAGATCTCTAAGCTTTTAGAATCGCGTTTTTTGTAACAAGCACCAGGGACGAAAAACGATTATAAACAACAACCAGCACGGATTCATGGACGGCAAATCCTGTGTCACAAACCTACTGGAATTTTATGACAAGAAAACAGAAGTAAGAAACGAGAGAGAGGGGTAGGTTGATTGCATTTTCCTGGACTGCAGGAAGGCCTTCGACACAGTTCCTCACAGGAGATTAGTGCAGAAGCTGGAGGATCAGGCGCGTATAACAGAAAGGGTACTGCAATGGTTCAGAGAATACCTGAGAGGGAGGCAACAATGGGTCATGGTACGTGATGAGGTATCACAGTGGGCTCCTGTGACGAGCGGGGTCCCACATGGGTCAGTCCTAGGAAAAGTGCTGTTTTTGATATATGTGAATGACATGGTGGAAGGGATAGACTCTGAAGTGTCCCTGTTCGCAGATGATATGAAGGTAATAAGAAGGATTAAATAGGATGAGGATCAGGCAGGGATACAAAGAGACCTGGATAGGCTAGACACGTGGTCCAGCAAGTGGCTTCTCGATTTCAACCCTGCCAAATGCAAAGTCATGAAGATTGCGGAAGGGCAAAGAAGACGGCAGGCAGAGTATAGTCTAGGTGGACAAAGGCTGCAAACATCATTCAAGGAGAAAGATCTTGGGGTGACCATAACACCGAGCACGTTTCCAGAGGCGCACATCAATCAGATAACTGCTGCAGCATATGGGCGCCTGGCAAACCTGAGAATAGCGATCTGATACCTTACTGAGGAATCGTTCGAGACAATGTACACGTGTACGTCAGGCCCATACTGGAGTATGCAGCACAAATTTGGAACCCACACCTAGTCAAGAACGTCAAGAAATTAGAGAAAGTACAAAGGTTTGCAACAAGGCTAGTTCCGGAGCTCAGGGGATTGTCCTTTGAAGAAAGGTTAAGGGAAATCGGAGTGACGACACTGGAGGACAGGAGGGTCAGGGGAGACTTGATAACGACATACAAATACTGCGTGGAATAGATAAGGTGGATAGAGACAGAATGTTCCAGAGAGGGGACACAGAAGCTGAAGACTCAGCTCCTGGCGGGGCCAGGAGCTGAGTCTCGACCCCTGCAACCACAATTAGGTAAGCACACACACACACACACACACACACACACACACACACACACACACACACCAGCGGGGTCCCACAGGGGTCAGTCCTAGGACCAGTGCTGTTTCTGGTATTTGTGAACGACATGACGGAAGGAATAGACTCCGAAGTGTCCCTGTTTGCAGATGACGTGAAGTTGATGAGAAGAATTCATTCGATCGAGGAACAGGCAGAACTACAAAGGGATCTGGACAGGCTGCAGATCTCGTCCAGCAATTGGTTCCTGGAGTTCAACCCCACCAACTGCTAAGTCATGAACATTGGGGAAGGGCAAAGAAGACCGCAGACGGAGTACAGTCTAGGGGGCCAGAGACTACAAACCTCGCTCAAGGAAAAAGATCTTGGGGTGAGTATAACACCAGGCACATCTCCTGAAGCGCACATCAACCAAATAACTGCTGCAGCACATGGGTGCCTAGCAAACCTCAGAACAGCATTCCGACATCTTAATAAGGAATCGTTCAGGACCCTGTACACCGTCTACGTTAGGCCCATATTGGACTATGCGGCACCAGTTTGGAACCCACACCTAGCCAAGCACGTATAGAAGCTAGAGAAAGTGCAAAGGTTTGCAACAAGACTAGTCCCAGAGCTAAGAGGTATGTCCCACGAGGAGAGGTTAAGGGAAATCAACCTGACGACACGGGGGGATAGGAGAGATAGGGGGGACATGATAATATACAAAATACTGAGAGGAATTGACAAGGTGGACAAAGACAGGATGTTCCAGAGATGGGACACAGCAACAAGGGGACACAGTTGGAAGTTGAAAACACAGATGAATCACAGGGATGCTAGAAAGTATTTCTTCAGCCACAGAGTAGTCAGGATTTGGAGTAGTTTGGGAAGCGATGTAGTGGAGGCAGAATCCATACATAGCTTCAAGCAGAGGTATGATAAAGCTCAAGGTTCAGGGAGAGTGACCTAGTAGCGACCAGTGAAGAGGCGCGGCCAGGAGCTTGGACTCGACCCCTGCAACCTCAACTAGGTGAGTGCAACTAGGTGAATACACAAACACACACACAGAAGAGAACAACCTGAGTGGAGCGGAGCAGAGTGCACAAACATCCACAGAACGATGCTCAGAAACCTGCAGCCAAACATACACTCCACACTCACAACTTCCACCCCACAATATGCAGAAGAATCCTATAGCACCATGCCAGGACCCCCACAAAGCCACCAGAATATTGTGTTCGAGAGGAAACTGAAGGTGTGGTGCATCAACGCTGATTGTATAACAAACACGTGGGAGGAGTGGCACGATAAAATCACAGAGGCGTCACCAGACATTATAGCTTTCACAGAAACCAAAATCTCAGGAAAGATATATAACAAATGTCATCTTTGCAACTGGATATCAGATCCTGTGAAAAGACAGAGGGAACAATGGGTTGGAGGAGTGGGTACTGCTCATCCCAAAAAACCCAAATTTGGGTTTTGAAGAGTTGGATAGAGGAGACAGAGAGGCAAGGGACTACACAATGGTGACACTTCAGAATGGAGGTTCCAAGGTGGTGATTGCTTGATGAATAACCGACTGCACATTAGCAAGAGGCCAAGACAGGAATAATGATTAGAATTTCACAGAAGTGGCCAGAAGGGCCCCTTTGAGCAGGGCAAAGCTACTGGTCGAAGGTGACTTCAATCACAAAGAAATCGATTGGGAAAATCTGGAGCCACATAGGATCTCAGAAACGTGGAGGTCTAAGAAAATGGAGATGGTACTGGTAAACCTCATGCATCAGCACGTTAGGGACACTACTAGAGAGAGGGGGAAAAGGCTCAAACCCTTCGAGACTGTACCTAGTATTCATCTTGGGGCAGTGCAATATTGAGGGACATCGCATATGAAAGGCCCCTCGTAGCTAGTGATCACGTGGTTCTAAGCTATGGATACATAGAAGAGTTACAACTGGAGAGGGAGGCAGGAAGGGCAAGAAGAATAAAGCCAAACTACAAGAGAGGGGACTATACAGGCATGGGGAATTTTCTGTGTAAGGTCCAACGAGAGAGAGAGAACTGGCAGGGAAAACAGTAAACGAGATGGCATATGTGACAACAGTATGCAAGGATGCAATACACAAATAACCCGCATATAAAAGAGAGAAGCTTACGATGACGTTTCGGTCCTACTTGGACCATTTACAAAGTCACACTAACCAGAAGTGGAGCAGGACGGCTATATATAGGCAGGAAGAGGTGGTGGTAGTACTAGTAGTAGTACAAGAATGGTATATAATACCGACAAGATGAAATTAAGACACATGCGCAACACCCGGGCATCTCTATCGTAGACGTTTCACCATCCAGCCAGCCATTGGATGGCGAAACGTCCACAACAAAGACACCCAGATGCCGCACATGTGTCTTAATTTCATCAGTAGTAGTAGTAGTAGTAGTATTAGTAGTAGAAGAGGTAGTAGTAGTGGTAGTGGTTAGTGTGACTTCGTAAATGGGCAAGTCGGACCGAAACGTCGTCGTAAGCTTCTCTCTTTTATGTGCGGGTTATTTGTGTATCGTTCCAGTCACGGTATTGTGCTTTTTTTTTGTTACATTAGGCAAACCAAAGCCTACAATAAACATTACATTGGTACATATCACAATGAAAAATCCCCACATAAAAACTGGGCAGGAAACCCCCGCAAGTAAAAGACAGAACATTATATATGCAAATACAACCATACAACTAACAAACTCCTAACATAAGGTATCAAAAAACGTCTGTTACAGTACATAAAAACCCTATCTCCCTATTTTAAACACAATAGTACATTATTGCTAAAAATTAAAATTGTGCAATGCATGGACATGAGAAAGTGTATAAACAATCCTAAAACTGGCATTGAATAAAACAATAACAGGAAGTTCTTGCAGCTAAATCTTAGACCTACATATATGCAATAATCAGCCCACACTATCGTACTCTTGACCTACTTAGCAAGCTTAACGTCCCCAAACACCTATTCCAAAGTAATTCAAAGCACAACCTATGGACATGCTTAGTAACACAATGGACCAAATTCACATAAAGTATAAATGGTCACAAGGCATGACATTATATAAACCACCAGAACAGATGCCTAAGCCACCAATCCCTGACAGTTAGTTCAAAAAAAAAAAATCTATGTGACTTACATGTGGAGCTAAACTGAAGACAGGGTGACTTTGACCGAATTAAAAGATGAATTAACTCGCAAGGAACACAACCAGGTCTCAAATTGAAGCCCCACATACTCCACACACACATCACATACAACACAACCTCCACAACCTTACCATACCCACCATTCACCAAAGGAGACGAGCCCCTTGCCCGCCCCCATGATCCCGGAGTTTCGCCACAGAGAAGTTACGATAACCCTCCGAGAAACTGGACTCCCAACGCCCCCCACAGATTAATCTATTCCTATACATTGTTCTAGAGAACCTAGCTGCTAACGCTTTTATCTTCAACTGACCTTGAACCTTCCTCATTCCCCAAGATCCTCCTCCTGTAAAAGCCGCATATTCAATTTCCAATAACTCGGAAATATGCGCGGAATACCATCTACCCTAAGGTCAGCCAACACCGCCCTGTGATCAGACTAACTCTCGTCAATAGTCCTCACCCTCTCCACACCCATCCCCTGCCTAACATAAATCCCATCCAACCGTACGTCATAACTCGCCTGCACGTGTGTTCCACCTGATAACCCCCCCCCCTGCCCACCACATCAACCACCCCCACATCCCGTAAAGCATCCCTCAAAACACTCAACACACCCCGCACCCCTCGGTCTCACATCTCCATGCAGAATCACAATTCCAATCTCCTCAAACTATCGAAATAGCAGGTAAACCCATGAGATAGTAGAACTAAACTTCCCTAACAAAGTCTGCTTTTACCCTGAGGTGAAAGTTTTGAATGACGATGAAAGTGTTTTCTTTTTGGGGGATTTTCTTTCTTTTGGGGTCACCCTGCCTCGGTGGGAGACGGCCCACTTGTTAAAAAAAAAAAAAAAAAAAAAAAAAAAAATATAAATATATATATATATATAATATATATATAATATATATATATATAATATATATATATATTATAAATTATATATATATATATATATGTCCACAGCAGTACTCGAGCCTGCAAACTCTCTATCAGAGTCCACAGTACTGTACCACGGAGTTAGACCCAAGATAAGTATGGGTGTCCAGCCGCAGCCAGACGATGTTTCTCCATACCCCCGGGCACCATACTCCTGGGCACCATACCCCCGGGCACAAAGCTTGTTTTGAAAGTTATTTAATCGAATCCTGCCACATGCATTGGACAACAAAAGAGATTTGTTAAGCATTTCAAATCTCTTTCGTTGTCCACTGCATGTGGCAGGATTCGATGAAATAACTTTCAGAACGAGCTTGGCGAGATAGATACATTATAATATGCACTTGGAAAATCGTAGAGGGATTAGTACCATACATACACACGAAAATCATTCCCAGTGAACGCAAAAGATTCGGCAGGAGATGCAACATTTCCCCAATGAAAGGCAGGGGCGCCACAAGTACACTGAGACAGCACAGTAAGTGTCAGGGGCCCAGGACTGTTCAATTGCCTCACAGCATACATAAGGGGGATTACCAATAGACCTCTGGCTGTCTTCAAGATGGAGCTAGACAGGCACCTTAAGTCAGTACCTGACCAGCCGGGCTGTGGTTCGCATGTCAGTTTGCGTACGGACAGTTATTACTCCTGGCCGCACGCCATCTGTAAGGCTGGCGTGCAATTAGACAGCTGTTGATTAGACCCTGATCCACCACGAGATCTGGTCTGAGACTGGGCCGAAAGGGTGTTGACTTCCGAAACCCCTCTCCACTAGCCAAGGAGTCGAACCCATCCTGTTTGGCCCGCCTCATGGTGAAAGAAAAACGCATGACTCTTTAACAATGGTGCATCCACCAAGCTAGATGTTGTACCCACCATCGAAGACATACGGTGGTGTGGACGCCTCTGAGCTAATTTTATTCTACTCTACTCAACAAGCAGTACATTATATTACTGTACCCACAGAACAACTGGTATTGATCAATAACAACACTGCTCAGAGGCGTCCACACTATCGTATGTCCTTCGAGTGTGGGTACACCATATAGCTTGGCTGGATGCACCATTGTTAATTAAGGATTTTGTTGTCTAGTGGTCTAAAGCGTCATGCGTTTTCTCTCACCATGAGGCGGGCCAAAACAGCATGGGTTCGACTGCTTGGCTAGTGCAGTGGTTATATATATATATATACATAATGTTCACAAACACTAATCACTGGTCGAAGAAGACTCGAACTACGAACCTTGGGACAAGGTCCGTAGTGCTCTAACCACCATACCACACTGGACCAATACCTTGACGTCCAGCCAACGTTAGACGTTTTGATCCAAGGCAGCCAGCATTCAGCCAGGTGGTGTTAGGTATTTCATCTCATCCCCTGCATGCTTCACTAAGGTATTTGAGGAGGTAGATCATGGTAATGAATATGATATTGTGTATATGGACTTCAGTAAGGCTTTTGACAGGGTCCCACATCAGAGACTATTGAGGAAAATTAAGGCACATGGAATAGGAGGAGAAATTTTTTCCTGGATAGAGCATGGTTGACAAATAGGCAGCAGAGAGTTTGCATAAATGGGGAGAAATCAGAGTGGGGAAGCGTCACGAGCGGTGTTCCACAGGGGTCAGTGTTGGGCCCCCTGCTGTTCACAATCTACGTAAACGACATAGATGAGGGCATAAAGAGCGACATCGGCAAGTTTGCCGATGACACCAGAATAGGCCGTCGAATTCATTCTGACGAGGACATTCGAGCACTCCAGGAAGATTTGAATAGACTGATGCAGTGGTCGGAGAAGTGGCAGATGCAGTTTAATATAGACAAATGCAAAGTTCTAAATGTTGGACAGGACAATAACCATGCCATATATAAACTAAATAATGTAGATCTTAATATTACGGATTGCGAAAAAGATTTAGGAGTTCTGGTTAGCAGTAATCTGAAACCAAGACAACAGTGCATAAGTGTTCGCAATAAATTATTATTATTATAATCAAGGGGGAAGCACTAAACCCGTAGGATTATACAGCGCCTATGGGGGGATGGAAGGCATTCAGGCTTAATTCAGGGAACTGGAGCACAGATCCAACTGGAGCACAGATCCAATTCCCTAGATCAAGAGCCCCTCACCAGCGTCAAGGAGCCTTCCTTGAGGGGTTCGCAATAAAGCTAATAGAATCCTTGGCTTCATATCAAGAAGCATAAATAATAGAAATCCTCAGTTGTTCTTCAACTCATAATA